>JAHWFP010111348.1:0-14452 GCA_023313725.1 Lithobius niger
GAGCAAACAGGTCAGCTGGCAAGTAAACAAACAAAATTTACACTATAATCCTTTCATGTACAAGGGAAAACTATAAAACTAATGAAGAACAAGCAGAGCGGAAATAACATTAAGCACCGACATTACGGAGGCAACATTAGGGAAAAAATTATGAAACAGACCGAACTGCTAAGTTTAGTATTTTAATGTGCCATGTTAGATTTCCTATTTACTGTGCCAAGTGACAAGTACACATAAATGTTGCAAACGCTTCTATTTTTTCTTCTTTTTCCCAGCTTGACCAATAGGGCAGTGACACAACGTAGTATTATTGTGTATAACTCTATGGTGGAGTCAGTAACTGGGTTAGCTGCAAGGAGCACTGGAGGGCGAAAAGAAGGTCGTCTTACTGAAGGCAATGCTATTAGACTGGATTTCTTAAGCCTATAACACGCGATTTTTGTTGTTGGAGAAAACAACGTTCTTTTAAGCCTAAGAAATCCACTCTCAAAGCACTGTCTTGACTAGAAGTGCCGTTTTTTCCGTTACAATTTAATCTAGTGCACCTTGTAGCTATTACCTCCAAATGGTGTCTCGTAGCCAATATGACGTCACTTGACGCTGCTCTATTGGCAAGTCCAGGAATTTTCTGTAGGTGAGGAAGGGGGGGGGGGGGACAGGATTGCAATGATTTACAGGTTTTGGACTTTGGTTTAACGCTTTTACACTTTGCTTTAACACGTTTGTACTTTGCTTTAACACTTTTGCATTTGGATTTAACACTTTTGTACTTTGATTTAACACGTTTGCATTTGGATTTAACACTTTTGCACTTGAATTTAACACTTATGTACTTTGCTTTAACACTTAAATATAAACTGAATTTAGCATTTGTACACTATAACTACTTTTTGCTGTAACAAATTAGCATGACTAGATAATAAGAAATCAAGGATAATAAAAAATGGGTTAATGGTTCAAAAATACAAGGATATTATTTAACAGTAAGTTGGACAGATGAAGAAACTTCAGTTGCAGCTTTCGTTGAAGCGTTACTCAGCATTTTCTTCTATTCAATTATAATTTACAGTTGAGGCAACGATTAGGAAAATTACAGATTTTTTTACTTAGAAAAAGTGACTACTAATTATTACTGAACTTTGAGAAAAATCCATAACGCATTTAAAGTTCAGTGTAATTCATTTCATTGAAACTTTTATGGTAAAATTATTTTCATTGCTTTAAGCCTTCCTAACGTAACTTTTAAAAATTAGGGGAAAAAACACATCAAATGTTTTCGTAGGAAACTCATTCTTCGGGTTCTCCATGATATCCCACAAGTAGGTCAGTATGTATTGGGACGCGATCTATGGATGGTAGTAAAAACGGTCGACTGTGGTAGATCCATTGCCTGCAGTGTATTCCTGTGCTGTGATGTTGGGGGAGGGGGCAAAAAAAAAAAACTAATCCAGGGGAAGGCAAAAAATCCTTGGAAAAAATTGTCTGCGATATTTTTTCATAACTATTTTTTTGTGTATTATACATTACGCATACAGAGCAAGCAAAATCATTCGAACAATATAAATAAAAAACCTACGTTTCTTCTCAGAGGGTGTAACGGGGGCCTCTTTTTTTATGCCACTTCTTGTTAAAGTAGTAATTAAAATATATCCCTTACAGTATACAAGGTCTTCGTAGTAATTTTATGTTTTTGCATTATCTCGGTGATTGTGGATAGGGAGACGTTTTCAGTGTGAACCTGATACACTGTGTATGCCTGAATGTCTATCAAACGAACCTTATTATTAGCTTGAACATAATCAAGCAGCTGTCGTGTTAGTGCCTCTGTGAACTTTTGTTTTCGACCACCTTTCTGAATTTTTTCTACTCGATTGGCGTTTTGAAAAGTTTTCACTATGGAGGAAACAGTGTGTTTGCTAATTTTATATATGTCAGCCACCTGAAAAAGACAACTGCTGTAGCTATGTAGCTACTTATTGACTATTTTAAAAATTATTGAGTACCTCCTTACGGGTACGTCCCTCGTCCGCCATCAGCACCACTATTCGTTGTCGTTGTTCATTGGAGATTTTTTTGTAGCTGCCCCTTCGACGGCGAGGGTGGTGTGGAGCTTAGCTGTTTGGCACTTCCGTACGTTCGGTTTCGTTTGTGTTATTTGCGTCCGCAACGTCTTCCTCATTAACATTAGCTGGTGTAATACATCTTCGATTATTTCACGTGAATCGGTGTCTGGTTACTGCTGGCACAAACTAGCGAGTATCTCCAAAGCATTTGCCGTATCTGTGCCTCGATGTTTTGCCGAATGTTCGTGAAAAACTTTGCGAGAAACCAAATCGCAGCGCTATTCTGCGCTCGAAGCTGATAAGTTGGAGCGTCCAGAGTCGGACTGGGTACGAAAGGGCGCCTGTGCCATTTAGAGAGGGGCACCATACGTTTTACAGGAAACATTGAAGTTATGGTACCTCCGACCATCTAGGAGTTTTGGGAAGCGCTCAAAGCTCCCCAAGCAGAAGCAAAGTCCAAGGCCGAGCTCAAGAAGCTTTGCTTATTTTCATATTCTGTTGTCATTTCTGGCATTTACGTTTTATATTCAAGTAATGTTATTTTTGTAAATTGGGAGTGGTTTTTTTTTTTTTAAATGCGTTTAAAATTTATGTAAAGGGAGAGAGAAGAGAGAATGGAACTCGTACCTGTAAAAAAAAGCTTATCAGTGGACAGAAAATGCAAAACCATTCATTTTTGTTCGTGGGGTGGAGAAAAAAATAGACACCAAACGGGCGCCGAAAGTATGGATAGCCAAATGGCGCCTATGGCCAGTCCGAGCCTGGGAGCGTCGTATGATAAATAATTTCGTCGATAAACATTGCCGTAGTACAAATGAAGGGTAACCATAGAATTGTAATTTTTGTGATTTCGGTTACAACAATCCGTTTATTTTTTAAAGTGTTAAAGCAAAGTACATTAGTGTTAAATTCAAGTGCAAAAGTGTTAAATCCAAATGCAAACGTGTTAAAGCAAAGTACAAAAGTGTTAAATCCAAATGCAAAAGTGTTAAAGCTAAGTACAAGTGTTAAAGCAAAGTGTAAAAGCGTTAAACCAAAGTCCAAAACCTGTATTAGCATTGATTTGCTGATTGGCAGGGACATGAGCAGATTTGTAGGTTTTGTGCAGATTTTAAAGATTTGTACGGATTTGCAAGATTTGCGCAGATTTTCAAGAGTTGTTCCGATTTGTACGATTTTGCTTGGATTTGCAGACTTCATGAAGATTTTACCGATTTGCGGATTTCATTCATACCAGCTGTACCCTCGGCGTAACATACGCCGGTCTAGCCGGTTCCCGCATACCTGAGCGAAATACTGTAGTGGGCAGTACGTAATGAAAAGGATGCCGACTGCTCCCTGCTTCCTCCTCCGAACTCCCCTGCGGCCTACCCAGTTGTATGGTCTAATTTTCCCCCATTGGGGGGGGGCGGGGGCCCGTAACCCCTTTCCCGTCCCCGACCCGAATTCCGCTATTGAGTGATCTGAATATCCCCATCCCTGCTCCCCCTCCATTTTAACCCATGGTGATTTGTTTTGTTATGGAAGTAAATAATCTTTTTTCAATGGAGGACGCTCAATTGCCCGTTTCTCCGTTCTGATACCAAGGCAATACACTCAACAACGGTTGTGCATGCAGTGATTGTTACTCAACCAACTTTGAAACTCTTCCAAGTCGGCTCTTTTATAGAGATAGCTTTATTAACGCAATATGTCGATTGTTACAGGCCACATCTGTTTGTTTGACATTGTCGGTCGCTCGCCCTCTTTCATTATACACCCTCTTTCATTGTAGTGCATAATAATGATGAATTTGCTTGCCCAACTTAAGCGTATTATATATATACTAGCGGAGTCGCTCGCTTCGCTCGCTCATTCCGCGTCGTCTCACTCCCCTTCCCTCCCCCCCCCCCCTCATTAAGTTGCCGTTCGGTCGGTAGATGGCATCGTATGTTCGCGCTGCTGGACGTTGCGTTCTGGGCGCTGCATATGCAGATGACTGCTTCGTGTGTCCTGCTTGCTGGCTGCTGCTAGCTGCCTTGTGGATTTTGTGTAATTATATATATAGATAGATACGCTGATTTGCAGTGATTTGTGTGGATTTGCAAACAGATTTGCAGATTTCTTGTTGATCTGCGCTGATTTGCTATGATTCAGAGATTAGCAGATTTGCAATGATGTGCAGATTTCGTGCTGATTTGTTATAATTTGAAGGATTTACAGAGATTTGCAGATTTCACTTGGATTCGAAAATCCGAAACCAGAGACCGTACGAAATGTCAGCCCTTGTCGGCTTGGACCCCTCGGACAAGATTAGTTCCACAACGGTTTGGCAGTACGCGCCGTTTGCCATGCTATCACTCACTGGCCCGACCTACAACGAATCAGAGGGAGTAAACAAAATGGACGCCACGACTGTCCCATTTCTTGAGGGTCCGTTCGAGAATAATTGGCAAATCGCATCGGTGAATTTTTGTACGGCGAGTCGCGACATCTCAGTACAGTGTGGTCCACAAAAAAACTGACGACCCAACATTTCGTTAAGTCCAACTCTTCTAGTTAGCACCCCTCAAAACCAGGAAAGGATAGAAATCTTCCCCGTTTCATTAGATTTGATTTCTGGTCCTCTCCTGGTTCTGAGGGGTGCTAACTAGAAAGATTGGACTTTACAAATGTTGGGTCGCCAGTTTTTTTGTGCATCACTCTGTATTGGTAAGCTTTAGTCGCGGTTTTCAAAATATAATTTTAAGTTTAGGCAGATTTGGGTGGGAAATGTGCATTATGTATTAAAGTATTTTTAAATAGTATTTTAAGTTATCACTCAGCCACAGTTAAGCTATTTCTCTGCGCTTGGAGAAAAAAAAAACGACACGTTCGTGTATCCAGAAAGCGTTGCAAGGGTAGGAACGTTGGCATTTTTGTACGGACGGTGGCGCCCTCGGTTGACAGAAAGCGGCAACATAACGAATCGTCGCTTGAGTGGCGTTTTCGCCGGCTATATAGCCAATCTATAGGATGCCTTCGAAAACTAACCTGATTGGATGAAGCAAAAGTAACTCTCGATGCTTCTACACGTCACGAATTAGTATAATTTTTAACCCCAAATTGTCACTAGGACGATTCGTCATCGTATCGACTCTCATTCACGTGACAGCAATAAACTACAAGACGCATTTATTTTGAACAGCAAGCAGGAGTTTATTTACGTACTTGCTGTAAAAATACGTTGAAGATTTAATAAATAATTGCTGAAGCGTATTTATAGAATTATAACACGGAACCTTCTTCCACCCAACCCCGAACGCAGCATAAACTCGTCCACCAGACACATCGAATTGATGCAAATAAATGCAACGCCCCCCCCCCCCCCTCCCTCTTGTTTCCATCTCGTTTCTGATTGGTCAATATAGTCGATTCGTTTGTAGTGTTAGCCCCCTGTCCCCTCAGTTACCCTCAGGAACCAAGCTTGGCTAGCAAGGTTTGTTCGGTTGTTTAGGTTACTGCCTGAAGCATAATTTGAATGCCATTTGTACAGGCAATCGTCTAAGATTCTGCTATTGTGTACACAATGTATCTTGAGTCGTGCAGGTATTTTATGAGCGGCTACGTCTTCCTGGAGGTAACGGCTTTAATCGACAGCCGCCATTGTTTTTGTAACCATCTAGGATATCAACAAGGTACTCTGCTACCAAAAACATACAGTCGCTTATCTGTGTTCGTTCTGGGGTGAACTCATAGGCCGCGGACACTATAGATCAGGGGATTATGACGCGAAATCTCGCACGACCTACGCAATTAGTACATGCAACAGGCAGTGTTTCTTTGCAACCTGAGTTACTAAGGTCAGTTTTCAAAGGCACCCCATGTCTTGTAATGCCATTTTTCATCCAGGATCCGGACAGCACTGTAGAGAGCCCTGTATCCAAGGCCAGCTGAGATAGTAGCTGTGCTCCACTCCAGGCCGGTCAGCTTGCTTCTGTTTAGTGACGGACACGCTAGGAGTCGTCCAGTACCGTACGGATTGAGAACCCAAAGGAATTTGCATCTGGACTAAGTGAATACGTGAAAAGCCCTCTATATGCGCCAGATCTCGCAATTTGATCGTTACCTTTATGTGTTTAAAGTTTTAAAGCATAAATTATGTTCAGAAACCCACCCTCATGCTGTACGGTACTGGACGATCCTGGCGTGTCTGTCACTAACTAATACCGGAAGAGCACAGTGCTGACGGGCCTGGAGCGTGGAGCGAGGAACGCAGCTACTATCTCAGCGGGCCTTGCCTGTATCAGGCCCAACTCCAGTTCCTCTCACACGGCGGCGCCAGCAGCAAGTTAAGGCGGATTTATGCGACGACAATTTTCTCGCTCACTAGCGCTTGTACTTGGTTAAGACTAAATCTGCTGGCTGCTTCTCGCCTTTACCAGAGAATGCGGCTTTTGAGTCTATACGTAGTAACCATGGCAACAACCCAGACACGGATTTTCTCCTCGTGCCTCGCGACACGACGTACGATGCATGCAACATGACAGCGGCGATTCATGACAAAAAGAAAACCATTTTTACCGTAGTCCAAGACGACATACTGATTTCTGAATGCCGGGCATTCGATGGTTTGTTTTCAGTGGCGTAGCTGTGTTGCACGGCGGGGCCGGTGGCAAATAAGCCCTTGGGGGCTGGGGCTCTCCCCCCCCCCCCCCCCATATACAGGATGGGCAAAAAAAAAAAACCGCACGAGCTGAAAGAAATAAACTTAGTACTTTCTGTTTTCTTTTTATTATAGTGAAAATAGAAACCACTTTCCGTATTTAGCAACTCAGTCAACTGCTTCCTATTTTCACTCTTTACAAAAAGGAGCCCTGCTTGGCCACCATTTCCAGAAACTGACTGCACCCCATTTTGTTCGAGGCACCTCGACGAAAAGAAAACTCGCTTTACTAAAAGTGTCCTGCCGCTTTTGCAATGGCAAATTATAGCCTTTTTTTTTTTTAAAGTAAATCATTTGTTTTTTTCGGGGGCCCCATAAGGCTGGGGGCCGGTGGCCACCCTGTAGCCACGCCACAGTTTGTCTTCGATTTGATAACCCCGAAATGGACGGCATGTTGGATTTTGAGTTCTCGCTGCGAGAGCAGCTATTTATTCTACCGTCGTCTTATCACTGCTAGAAGCTGTTATTTGAGCGAGAATCGGCACATTTTGGAAATAGCGTGAAATAACAACAGCGTTGTACCAGTGTTCAAAATGACTGTTGCACTTTAGTTCTTTATCCGTTCTGTTATTTATAATACGTTTAATTTGTAGCCTATTACCGCATTCATTTAACAGAAACGGGAAATTTATCGTAAATAAATAACGGTTGACTAGCAAATAGCGTTCGGCGAGCGAGAATGTCTTATTGCATAAACGCGCCCTTAAAGCGGGCGGCCCCGCCGAATTAGTATTGCGGTGAGAAAGAAAACGCTGCGCCGATTGCTTGTTTCATGCTAGGATTTAAAATGTTTGTCAGCAGAACAACTTCCTTGAAATGAGAGTCGTGCAACACTACAGGCCTAACGTCTGGACACAAGATATCTAACAAAACAATTGGGAGTTGACAAAAACGATGTTGATTTGAAGATCCACTTTGTACCGTTGAGTTCTACGTTGTAATGTCAACAAACGAGCGGTCGCATTAAAAACCATACGCACATCTGACAACTAACACTGTCAATGTATTAACTGCGTGTTTTTCGTAAATTCAGGATTTACACATGCTTCAGGGAAACGGGTTAATTTATTGTTAACAGTTTTCGCCCCGCCGTGCTTTTGTTGCTGTATTTGGATGGCTTGCCTATACGTTACTTGTTGTTGCCTAGCAACCACTAAGCGAGAATGTGATACGCTGTGTGTTAAATCAGCGAGACGTTTATATTAAATACGAATCTTGTTTTTACATCGTTTTCGAAAATTAATACTTCTGCTGGAGTAAACATTTTCTCACTAAACGGTGGTATGAGAGGAACCATAAATTATGTTTCTGCATTGTTAAAATTATTTTTTTGTGTTGTACGTGGTAATCGGACATTTAGGCGATGGACACTTAGGCGACGGGCAAATAAAATAGTTTTTTTTTCTTTAAAATTTTATACTTTACACTTGAAATTGAAACTTGTCAAGGATAAAAGTTCATACTTTAAAATTGAAGAAAAGTTTATGCCTTACACTTTAAAATCTAAACTTGAACATGATAGTTTATCTTTGAAGTTGTATACTTTACGCTTAAAATTAAAACGTTGATGCGTGATCGTAAGTTTTTCCTGCGACTATGCCCATGCGTGCACTCCTGAGAACCACATTATTAACTTTTAACAGCCTTTAAACAAAATTGGTAGGGGTGCGAAGGGGAAGGGTACCCTGCCTTGGCTCGAATTTTACCAGGCAGGGTAAGCAGTTTCAACAGGAAACGGTTTTCTTGACTTTTGTATGGTTAAAATAAAATTATAAAATAAATTAAAATTCGCCACATAGAGTGGTCAGGAACCGGAAGAGTGGTGAGCTGCTTTCTCCAGACCTAAACTAAAACTCTTATTTAATTCGAGTTTACGTCAGTCTTAAGGACTGCTGTGCAATTTTGGTTCCTCAATACGTTATATATACCGCCATTGACAAAATTGCTTTGGAGGTGATGAATAGAGGAAACCAACCCTTATTTGGGTGAAATATGAGGAAACAGGAGCACTTGCTGTTTTGGGAGGCGGGAAAAGGGGGGTATCCCTGCAGCTTATTGTTGATCCTACTTCCTTGTGTATCATCACTATATGTCACGCCAACCCGCAAGGTCAGTGGCTTGAGCGTCTGGACATTTAGGCGCAACTAGTCATGGCAACTAGTTAACACTAATAGAGCAGTGAGTGACATCTGCCGCCATATTGGCACCAGTATGGGTTTTGGATCGGGCATAACTACAAGGTGCACTACATAAAAATGGAGGGAAAAACAACGGAAGATCGGATTTCGTAGGCTTAAAATAACGTTGTTTTCTCCAACAACAAAAATCGCGCGTTTTAGGTCTAAGAAATCACTCTTCACAGCATCGGCTTCAGTATGATGCCCTTCTGTTTCTCTCTGCAGTGCCCCTTGCAGATAACCCATTAAGGCTCCAGCGTAGATTTATATACAATAATACTACGTCGTGTCACTGCTCTATAAGAGAAAGGATGAAAAATCGACAAAACATTAAAAAAAATACACGAAACATCAGCAAATTTATTTTTAATGTATCAGTATCATTCTTTAAGCTTGTAACTCACTGTCCAGTGCCCAGCACCTGCTAAAATATGAATGCAATGTCGCCTAATTGTCCAACCGTTTGGAAAATTGTTTTTCTCGCCAAAGTGTCCGTCGCCTAAGTGATTTAGGTGACACTTAGGCGACGGACACTTTGGCGAGAAAAACAACAATTTTCCAAACGGTTGGACAATTGGGCGACAAAATATCGGACACTTAGGCGACATTACATGCATATTTTAGCAGTTGCTGGTTACCCCCATTGAATTCAATGCTAATGCACCGACTAGCTCGATCCGATCGTGTTCGCAGCGTGCGCTCGCGACACGAACTGTCCCTGGGCCAAGCTCGCAGTGTAAAGCAGTGACATTTGCCGCCATATTGGCACCAGTATGGGTTTTGGAGTGCATAACTACAAGGTGCACTACATAAAAATGGAGGGAAAAACAACGGAAGAGCGGATTTTTTAGGCTTAAAATAACGTTGTTTTCTCCAACAACAAAAATCGCGCGTTTTAGGTCTAAGAAATCACTCTTCACAGCATCGGCTTCAGTATGATGCCCTTCTGTTTCTCTCTGCAGTGCCCCTTCCAGCTAACCCATTAAGGCTCCAGCATAGAGTTATATACAATAATACTACGTCGTGTCACTGCCCTATTGTTGGGAAATTGGTTGAAAGGTGCGCAGCATCCTTGTATGATAAAAGGCTGACGTCATCTACTTAGCCTGCCGTTCTGCCACCAGTAGCGCTGCGAGCACGCCGCAAAAAGCATTGCTCTAGCCTGCGGACTGAACTGTGACAAGTACTCGTGACGTGTGATATGCGGAATGGAATGGAATGGAATTTTATTGAGGGTAACGGCCCGTAGCCACGCACCCTGCACACACTAAACACTAAATTACAGACTAAATTACAGACCAACAGCAGAACCAGATGAATACAGATGACTACGGAAATGAAGGAAGGAACAAATCCCATAGAACCGCTGCAAAGAGATGCGATTACGGATGGAAGCAGACAAACCTCACGCTACCCCACGTAGTCCCAACATGTCACACCCGCTTGCCTGTCGCATGGCAAAAGGCAACAATTGCACGGAACTGGGCAAGCGTCGATATTAAACTTAGAACTCTGCATTGATACTAAATTATTAAAGTTTAACAACAATGGCTTCATGCTACGTAACTCTTTGTCCACTCGACCTCAAAACAAAACCTCCGGAGGTTTAATTTCATGAATTTCAAGCAGAAGAAGAACCAAGGTACTATGTGTGTATTGTACTCGTCTCTGTATTGCAATACTACATTTTCTGTTCTCTTAAAACTGTATTAAATGATCGTTTGACGAAGCAATAAATCGCCCGAAGACTACAAGGATAGTCACCGTCACCGAAAACAATGTTCGTTTAGTGCTGCAACACCGGGAAATCTAATAATGAGAAGATTACTACGTTCTGTGCATCCCGCTAACACTAATCAATGCTATGAAACGGGCGCTTTCAGAGCACCGCGCGGCAGTTTTTGACAATCCGGGACGACGCGGCTTGCGTGCTACATGAAACCGAGCGTTAAGCCTTATTACATGTAAGGAAGCTGTGAAAGGTGAATAGACCAATATACCAAAGCTCCCTGAATGAAAGGCCCAGCTCAGCGATCCCTATCACAATGTTTGATGAGAACTGCTTCCGTCACCATCTGTTGACAGAATTTGGAACCCTTCTCAATTTTATGAATTCTCCGCTTGAAGTCAACAGATGGAGCCAGCCAACCTTCCAAACCTTCTACCTTGACTTCCACACTTTCATACATTTCTGGTGGTGCTGAGACTGACTGCCTTTCACTCAGGGCGCTTTGCTTTATCCCCGAAATGGCAAAACCACAGCATCGAGGGGCGGGGAGGGGGCGGTAAGCAAAACAACACGAACAAATCGAATTTCCCGTCAATGAAAGCCCCGAATTTCGTTTTAAGCCTAAACTAATTGCTTCATCAGTTTGCACGAAAATATAAGGACCAACAACAATACAAACCTAATTGGACTTAGGCGAAGGTGTTTGTAAACCTGACGATACAAACGCCCACCGGTGTTACAAAGTTGAAAACAAAAGCTGAGGTGCTAAGGACAGAGACAAAGGAAGCCAAACAGGATGTGAAATCACTGGTTGTTTCCAATTAGACGTTTTTTTTTTTTTGGAACTTTTTTGTCTTCTCATCCGGAACAAGTATTATGTTAAGACCGCCGATATTGTGATTACGGCAATGGTTAAGTAAAAGGAAAGGTTTTGTTCACGGGTGTGGATTGGAAGGGGGTTGGGATTGAAGGGGGGGGGGTAGAGGGGAGAGTCGAGGGGAGAGGGGTGACATCATCACTGGTCTTGATCGATGTCAAGAGTACGATACACGGCAGTTCGAGTACGGTTTTAGATAACAATATTGCCGAGTTCGATAGAGTTTGGCGTTTGAATTAATGGGACACCCGGCCTGCCGTATAACATCCGCCTGCCTTATAACAGCCACGCGCTGATCGCCATCCGCTTATATAGAGCCGTGACACGACGTAGTATTATTGTATATAACTCTATGCTGAAGCCTTAATGGGTTAGCTGCAAGGGGCACTGCAGAGAGAAACAGAAGGGCGTCATACTGAAGCCGATGCTGTGAAGAGTGATTTCTTAGACCTAAAACGCGCGTTTTTTGTTGTTGGAGAAAACAACGTTATTTTAAGGCTAAGAAATCCGCTCTTCCGTTGTTTTTACCTCCATTTTTATGTAGTGCATCTGTAGTGCATTATGTAGTGCTGTGCGCCTTGTAGTTATGCCCTCCAAAATCCATACTGGTGCCAATACGGCGGCAAATGTCACTGTTCTATACCTCGCCAAGGGCAACTGAGATAGTAGCTGCTGCTGTCTCTGTTCGCATTGTGCCTAATAGACGGAACAGCGTGAACGCATTAATTGTGTCATCACAAACCGGAATGATTCTCTTATCTTAACATCACAATTTATAATTTTCTAGGCTAGTGTCTTATAATTTTGCTTCGGCGATCTATTGAAATAATTAACTGTAATTTTTAAGGCATTAAACTTTTAGATTTTTGATCTCATGGTAATTATTAGCAAATTAGTATATTCACACACGGAGATGAAACGTCATGGTTATTGGAAGCGCGTAAAGGATCATATAAGTGCGGGACGCGCTTAAATAAAGTTACCAATACTCAATAGAAAATCTCCTAGACGCCACATTTAAAAATGGAGTTTTAGCTAAGGATTGACTAACGGTAAGTAAATAAAACATTGGGGGCCGTACTTGATGTGGAGGATCGAGAAAAATGGCGCGGGGAGGAATGACCTTTTAACTGAAATGATTCGTTCCTTCAACCTCAGCTCGGAGTTCGTCCCTCATAAGTGGATGTGCATGCTGGATTTCAGCAAGGTATTTGATAGACAAGGGATTTCGAAGAAGACCTTTCCTTCATGGTCGATTCGATTTCTTGGTGAAGTATCCTGAGGTCTGGACGGGTATTGGTGGAATCGAAAATTTGTTAATGCAAGAATTCTCCGGAAGTGGTTCAGTGATTCCTAGAAAGTGACGGGGGGGGCCCCCCCCCAAATGCAGCTTGGTCGAACTTTTTTTGGTAGTTGAGTCGAATTTAAATTGAATGAACGGCTTGGCTTCATCAATGAAAAGAAAACAGTTCTCGAATTTTTTTTTCGCAAGGTGTACTGTATTTCTGTTTACATGATTGAATGTAGGAATAAATCGTTCTAATCTCGTCTCCTTATTATGGAATTGGCCTAGTTGTTTGGATTCGCATAATTCTGTGACCATAGGGCAGAGAGATACTATTTTTTGCACTTGAAATTAAATTGTCAGAAATTGTAATACCCTCTTCACACCCAGAAAATAAGTGGAACAATTAAATTAAAAATGTAATATTCGAATCAGAATTCGGAATTTCGCAAAACAATCGGTGACAAACGAATTGCACGTATGTTTCATCATTATTTTAATTTTTTATCGAATGATTTTTTTTTTTTTTTTTTTTAAGTAAAATGAGTTTGAACTTTAAGGAAAGTGGCCGCCACAATGGCTGGTGCTCCTGGATGATGACTGGTGCTCCAATCGTGAAGGCTGGTGCTCCACTTGGAGCAGCAATTACAATGTTAAAAAAATGCCCTGAGTGACAGACCGTCAGAAGCAGGCGTCAGAAGCAGGCTAATCCTCACTTAAATAACTGATTTGAAGGTTCGGCTTGGTACTGAGACGGCCTTTCATTTAGAGGGCTTTGGTCTTCCCATAGGCACAAAACTTTGTCCTAAGTGTTGAGCGTAATTGCCCGGAGAAAATGATTTTCTTTTAAGGGGGATGGTTGCAAAAAACGTTTGAGTATACGCCCGTATTCTGAACAGGGAGTCTTTTATTTTTTATATTGTTTTTTTTCCCCATCTTTATTCGTAGTTTCGTTCACTTCACGTGTTTTCGACTGAGGTTCATTTTCCAACTCAGCCTTCTGGCTTGGGAAACGAGGGATCCGCATTGGGTAAAAAAAGCCCGGGCGGCCCGGTCCCGGATCCGTTTCGCGTCCTGGTGTAAAGCGGGACTTCAGACCCTGACCCTGTGTTTCAGCGTGGACGCTGTCGGTGCGTGGCCACCCGCTTTTGGGAAACGTTTTAACGCTCGGAGCTCTGATAAACAATATCAATATTGTTTAAGCAGGAGGGGTGACGAAAAATAACAAAGTGGGAGATCAAGGAAATTAGACTGAACAAATGCGGGAGGGAAGCTGGGGAAATTTGGGTTTAAGTTAGGGTTAAGAAGGCTTGTTTAGGTTGGGGGAGAAAAGAGCCTAACCAACATTGGGCCTACTAGAGGCCTAACAGCCAAAAAACCTCCTAACTAACTAGCAGGGGTCGAAGGAGGACCAACCAGTTGGCTGGCCCGAAGGTTTTCTGATTTTACCACCATGCTGGCCCCTTTGCTTAAATACCTTTTGGTAACCCCTGACAACCGCGAAATAGCAAGGGTATTATGGGAAATGGAAGTTTCTAGAAGGTTCTAGAGGCAGGAACCGGAAATTAAATCACAAGGCATAGATAATGTCCACCTATGTAAGATTAGACACACAAGACTAAGATTGGCCATTGGCC
>JAHWFP010111348.1:23952-46546 GCA_023313725.1 Lithobius niger
ACTACATAAAAATGGAGGGAGAAAACAACGTTATTTTAAGCCTAAGAAATCCGCTTTTCCGTTGTTTTTCCCTCCATTTTTATGTAGTGCACTTTGTAGTTATGCCCTCCAAAACCCATACTGGTGCCAATATGGCGGTAAATGTCACTGCTCTATACTGACAGAAAGCGGCAACAGGACAAATCACGATTCAGCGAAGGTTTGGGCGGCCATATTGTACAATCTAGTTACGTATGCTATTTTTCACCCAAGACCCCGCCTGTAGGCCTAGTCTAGCGCAACTTCTTACGCCGTGCCTGCATTGCAAGGCAATCATCCCAAGCCACCCACAGCTCACGATCATCGGCTCGTTCAGGATGACTGTCTATGCCAGAAGCTTCCACCAGATGGCAATTATTCCGACCGACTCTGCACCGGTTTCACCAGCTCAGATCAACGTGCATATGCAGGCGTTACACAGGGATGCCACCGGGGGTAGTGAGTTTTTCACAATTCTTTTACTTCACACGTGTGCATTTTTTTGCACACTTTTCACAAACAAATTTTAGACATTTTCACATTTTCCCTTTTTTAGTCTTTTGTACAGCCGTACCGGCTGAGAAGACTATTGCAACGACTTTGTCCGTCCGTCCGTCCGTCCGTCGCTTTTTTCAACTTCGCAACGGCACCAGATATTGACGACCATTGTTTACAACGTTAGATTTAGTGTGAGAAGTTAGTTAAATCACGTGGCAAATTAAAACATCGTTACTTCCTCATAGCTAATAGACTTCTTCGACGTAACTAAATTAAATAATAACATTTGATCGTCGAATTAAGATCCTAAATTAAAATCCTCAATAAAAACAAATGGATTTTAGCTTCGTTTAAAATAGTCTCGTCGCATTGTTGCATGAATGAATAGGCTTACAGTCGAATCAAATTCTCCATTAGGCCTATCTGCTACTTACGAAATTAAAACTGCATTTTTTAAATTAGGCCTAAAAAATGAAAATTAGGCCTAAAATCATGTTACCATGGCTACGAGTCTCTCTCGTCACTTCCCTACTACCACTGATCTACATAGGCTACGTTGCGCGTTACATTGTAACACTGTAACTGTGTGCCTGAAGGCGCACCGTGTTGCAAAAATGAATAGGCTTACTATAAAATCCATATTTCCGTTAGCTGCTACTTGCGAAATTAAAACTGCTGGTTAATTAGGCCTAAAAGCCGACAATTACGCCTAAAATGTAAAACAGGCCTAAAAGCTAACACATTTTTAACTGGCAATTGTGATGGCTACTGCTTTTAGATTAGCATAATAGAGATAGCTGTTGTAGTGCATGATAGAGGTGTGCGCCTCAACATTGGAAGTGGAGGTACTGTACAGAAAACCGGTGCGACTAGACAGTCGCTGTAGCTGCTTGTTTATAGATGTTTTATAATATCTAATAAAATATTAATAATATATAATAATAGCGTTATTAGTATCAATGTTAAAAATTTTTTTTTCAAAACTACTTGCATGACTTAAATAATTCTAGTTAAATCTCCACACAGTGAAGTGTTTTACAACCCTATGAAGTTTCAAAGCTGTGGGTCTAACACATTTTTTTTTATGATGGTACCTGAAGTGTGATAGAAATACCCTATAGAAATTCTTGGGACTGCCAAGTTACCTTTAAGTTGCTGGGACAGGCTATACATGCCCTTAACTTGCACCCTGTACTTTGGCGGCGACAAAGAGGAATACTTATTTGGATCTGTCGTATTCTACATAATTGCTCTCCTAATTCATAAACGGACATTTTTAAGCTGCAACAGAGCACTATACTCGCAGCACGGAATCTGAATTAAAATTGCACATGCACACAACTCGATTAAAATCGTGAAGAACTTCTTCACATTCGACTCATTCCATTGCGCAAAACACTTCCAAATGAAGTGGACTGTATACCGGTGCCATTAACGGATTTAAAAATAAATTGAATGAATGAAGTTATTTCTGATGAAAAAAAAATTAATCTGTTTAAACTCCCGGCCGGCACTCCTACTGGTTGAGGGCCTCATTCCTATTTTGCTGTTTTCATAATCGTTGTTGTTGTTTTGCATTTTTGGTTTTTGCCTGATGTTGAAATCATTTACATACGTCATTTTTCACGATTTTCAAGCACTTTTCCAAGCATGGAAGTTCATTATTACTTTCCGGGACATTTTTCATGTTTTCAAGGACTCGCCCGACCCCTGAATGACACTAAGACGATTAGTTTTTAAACATTATCCAGCGATGTCGTTTAGCCAAGTAGAGAACGCCAATCATTATTTGATGTAATCGTGTGCAAAAGTAAAAATGATTAAAAAAATATTTGAATACAGCAGTAAGGTTTCACGTGGACTAAACAGTGCAGCGACACTGCAGTATCTGAAACCTTACAGGAAAGTCAATTTGTGGTCCGTTTCTGTTCTTTCGGAGCAGTTAAACGAGTTCGTTTTTGTTTTCAAATATTGTAATTAAGTGTTTGGCATGGCTTGTTACTGTATTATTTTGTAAATAGACTATTTTTTTCTGTGTCAGGTACAGTCGTATTCCTTATAGGAAAACGAGCCTGTAAGTTACTGATGAACAACACATAAACTTTAGTACCATTTCATGCCACCAGATGTCGTTGTTAGCAAGTGATGTTGTTGCCTTGTTGGTGAATAACTCATGCATTTTTGAAATGTGTTATTTTTTTCCTTTTTCGATTTAATGTTTGTTTTTTAAGGGAAAAAAATAAAAAATGTTCGCATATAAGTTAAAACAGTTACTGTAGCACACTTTTCTAACAACGCTACCTAGTGGCAAAAAACGGTAAAAATTGGCAAATCTGAAATTCTTTCTTTGTACAGTATAAAATGCTGTATGCCGCAAATATTAATTTTCTTTTTGTACTTAAGAAAGTTAAAATACGTCTATTATTACAACAAACAGGCCTATTATTGTAATAAACAGGTCATTATCGTACTAATAAATAGGTCTATTATTGTAATAAACAGGTCTGTTATTGTAACAAACAGGTCTATTATTGTAACAAACAGGTCATTATCGTAATAAATAGGCCTATTATTCTAGTAAACAGGTCTGTTATTGTAATAAACAAGTGCTTACCACGGTATTTGCTTTTTAACCATCAATAAATCTCGACAACCTAAGGTCTGACTATTTATTTCCACCCAAGCGGTTTTAGTTAAAGGCACATAACTCCCTCCGGTATTTGTTAACGTTTTTCTCGATACATTACCGGAAATAGTTTTATATGAACTCATTTACCTTTTATTTGATCGTCTAAGGGTACGATCCCGATGACAAATGTGGCGCGTGTACGCTAGTAAGCTTCTTTTTTACCGCTCGGTCCGAGGAGTATCTCACTCCCGCCAGAAAGCTTCTCGGGCGTTCTTGGGCTACTTTTTACGGTGATGTTTACACGCGATGTTTACACGCCTAGTCTGTGACGTAGTGATTCTTCGTGCACTTCAAGTCACGTGACTTGCCGCTTTTGAGCGAAAGCCAAGTGAGATAGTAGCTGTCTTTCTCGAGGGACGCAGCTTCAATCCCAGTTAACCTTGTTCTGAGCTTATCAGGAGAAATGGCGAGTGATGAACGCATTTATCTATTCCACCAAGTAGATTTGCTACTGAATCGGTAAAGGAAAGGACAAAACGAGAATTGGATCAATAATTAGGTTTATCCTATGTTTACCGCAAGAATCTAGGATTAAAGAAGGGGTAGGGCAGGGGTGTCGGGATCCTGACGTGGTGATGGACAAAACCAAAGGCGGAGAAGAAATTAAATTGCGGATTGAGTTTCAGACGTAAATTCTCGTAGCAGACATAAGGCCTAAGGGAAAAAAACGTTTAGCTGCAGTACCAATTAAATTATAATAAGGGTCGGTCGGGAGAAGGTTTTTTTTTTTTTTTTGATGGTAAGCTGTTTCTGTATAGTAACGCCGTTTTTCATTCCCGCATAATGCCAAAACATTAAGTCACAACTTAGGCTACAAGGAAAAAAATAACGGTTGGGAGGAATAATGTGATATGTTGTCCCCCCCCCCCCCCCAAAAAAAAAAGCGATACATAATGACCGGTCCCTAAGCATGCCTCCTTGAAATCGCCAATAAATTAATATACGTAACATAGTCGGCAACGATAGGATGTAAATTTCGACATCAACACATAATAAAGACCCCCAGAATCTTTTATTTGGTCAACTTTGTTCAAATAAAACTAATGTGTGGGTATTTTACCGCAGCAACAGACAGGAGACATTGATGATCATAACGTGCAGTCATCTGCGCCAGTGTTTGTTTACCTCTAGTCGCTCCATCTTTGCCTTTTAGCATTTGTACGATGTGTCGCATGGCGCGGCTCCGAAATGAGTATGATCTAGCGTCGGATGTGACGTCATGCTTGTTTCACAGAGCAATGCGCGCCGCGGTCGTGTGAACTATATTTTAGCGCAGTTGACGTATGAGTAAAGCGGCCAGGACGGAGGGATTTATGTGCCTTTAAGTATCCGAAACCACCATTTGTTCTCAAATAATCCCAAATTTGCCAGTATAAGAAGATAAAGGTTGCACAACACTCACTAGATGTAGATGGAGAAAGATGGGCACTAAAGGTAGGGCAAACCAGGGGAGTCGGCTGAAGTCAATTTTTTTTTAGTATGTTACAGCAGGATCGTATAGATGCGTGAATTTCCATAGGATGAGGGAGTATCATGGCCTGATTAAGCATCGTAGCGGTCTGGTGCTTAAGATTTATTGTGTCCTCCTCTCCCCTCCCCTTCTTCAGTCCTGCAAAAAGGGGCGTACTACATCGAATTTAACAAATATCCAGTCGAGGGCAAATTTTAATTTTAAATAGTACCTTATTTTTCCCGTGACTGTGAGGCATCCTTGAGGCCCTTTCTCGGCATGTGGCTCGGTTCTTCAGCACCCAAAGCCCCCCCCCCCCCCTTTTAATGATGCCCTGGGGAGCATCCAAGTGCAAATCTTGCTTCATATTTCCACACATCCCAACACAACCCAACAGAAAACATGCCACAAACAGAAACCCTAGCAAAGTGTCGAAACAGGCTAGGGAAATTGCAGGTCTCCATCGTCCATGTCTCCCGAATCACTGCAATAATAATCGAGGCGTGGAAGGACGTCTTACACGTTGTATTGACTCGGTTCGGACTGTGTAACGGGGACTCCCAATTACGCAGCGCCTATGGACCGCAGCAGATATAAATACTTCAATGTTGGACGTACGGAGCTCTACCTAGTGATGACCGTGTGTTCCTGCGCCTGTAAAGTGCGCTGGAGACAAATTTCCCTGATTGAAGGCAAGGAAAAGGCTGTCTCCTTTTGTCCTCAGAGAATAGTGTTAAAGATAAAGTAGGGTTGTTCCCAGAGGGAAACGCAAAGAGACAGACTCACGGGTTAGAATGGTGGTGTTGCATGGCTGGAGTATAGGTCTACATCTCCATTGTGATGTATGTACCCTAGAATTTGAATTCGTCGTGAGTTATTTTCGAAACGCGTAGCGAAAATAATGAAGACTTGTTGCAATTTACAAGAATTACGACGAGCAATAGAGTTACAAAAGATATGGAGGTTAGATAGGAGAAATGGCAAATGCGTTTTTGGAGGAGTGCTGTTGTGAGTTTAATTCAGGCTCTCAAACGCTGGAATTATGCCATCCCAGAGAAGTTGCTCTGATGACGTCATTTGTGAAATCTACCAAGTCCAATGCCCACATGACGTAATATTGTTAACGACCCATTGTCACTTCAAAATTAATTTTCATTGTTGATTGAGTTGATGCTATGTGATCAACTATTGTAACAATATAAAGCGTGTGAATTGCCTGTTACACTGATGTTTGCCATCAACGGTAATGGCTCGTGCTCGCTTGGTATTCTGCCTGCTGCTCCTGACAATTAGGTGTTAATCCAGAATTCATCCGCCACGAACCTCCCATCAGCCCACATCCAAAGGTAATTTCGTCTATCATAGTTCGAAACATTTCCCTTTTTGTCCCAATTCCCCCCAACTTAAATTCAACCCTGACTAACCCTATTGCCAGTGTTTCACTGCAACCCGAAACAGCAAAATTAACCATTCCAACCAAATAATAGCCTACAATCTATATCATCATTCTACCTGATCCTGAGTAAGCCTAACGTTTATAACATTCATTTAAGGCCCTAAGCTAAGGCAAGAGTGCCATCAAGCGAACCAGAACTGGGATCGCTCAAATTAATAATTAAAACATCACTAGAACGGAACCACGACTTTGCGCCTCATTTCAGCGACTAGATTTTTAATTTGGAACAACCCCAACCTGTACCTTGACCCCACGTAACGTTGCCTGCTAACCCTTTAAGTGGTGTTAATGTCGAGGAGCCTTTGCACGAACCAATAATCGCCACAATCCATGCCAAAACACGTTTTAATGGAGCGTCAATTTATCACCGGAGTCGTACAACCAGACCTGTGTAGTAATATAGGTGACTAGGGCCTCTGCTGGTTAAAAAAATGCATTTCAATATCAGAAAACAAATTCCGCTGTTTCACGTGTTGCCTTTTATTCGTTTTAGACCTTATAGTCCAGAAGTATTTGAGGCCAGGGACGTGTACAGGCCCCCGGAAGGGCAGGGGCAACTTACTTTTTTTCTGGGAACCTTTTTTTTTTGTGTGTTTTCAACCTTATTTCCCCCTCTCTGCACCCTTTTTTTTTAAATATTACCCTTTTCTGCCTTCTTTGTACTACTTTCTTAGCCATTTATACCCTCCCTTTTTTTTTGCCTTTTTACCCCACCGTCCAGCAAATGTCATCCATTTTTTTCACCCCCTTCCCCTCCACCCATCCACCCGTGTGCTCGTCCCTGTTTGAAGTTATATCAGAGAGGGAGGGGGGGGGGGGGGGATAACTACGGCCCTGAATTTTTGTATTCTTTCCGGAAAACGATTCTCCGAATTAATTTCGAATTATACGGCTTCGATTTCGATTTTCGATGTTTAGTTTTCCGATGTTTACCGATATTTGGCGTGAAGAGATACTAGCCCTCATCGCATTCCTACCGTGTGATTTCGTTTGTTTCCGCGTTGCTGTTTCGCATTAAGTATAGGCCTACGCCTCATTTTTATGCTGCTCATAAATGAAGTTAACGAGCGGGGAGCAGTCACAACCGTTCTTCTGTACACTTCTGCCAACGTTGAGGCGCACCCCTCTGTTACACAACGATATCTATAATATAATCTAAGGGTAGTAACCATCTCAATTGCGGGTTAATGTTAGCCTTTAGACCTAAGTTTTAGCTTTTAGGCCTAATTTTTACCTGCCGTTTTAATTTCGTAAGTTGCAGCTAACACAGAATTGGGTTCGAGAGTAGGCCTATTCGTTCACGCAACACGGTGTCGAGACTTCGTGTTGCCGTGGCAAACAGGAATCTTTAAACTATTAGACGCAGCCTTGTTAAATGCGACGATCAAATGGTAATATTTAATTAAGGTACGTCGAAAAAGTCGATTAGCTATAAGGAAATAACGATGTTTTAATTTGCCGTGTATTATTTTTAAAGTTCACTTGACCACCATTCCAAAAAAGGGAACGATGGACGGACAAATTCGTTGTTGTCTTCCCAGCTTTCTCTGTACAGAAGATTAAAACGTAAACCTCCAAGTCTTGAAGAGAACCAGCTTCGTGGTCAGGCCTGGACTGGCCATAGTGCCAGGTCGGGATTGACAGATATTAAAATCGGTATGGGATTGACAGATATTATCGGCTATTTTTGTGTATCAGTATTGGATCCGTATCGGCATTTATTTACCGATATTTTAGCCGAGACGACCAACTTCCGCGCGCAAGGGCTACACAGCCAAGCTTGAGAGAAACCTTTTCCTGCTTAGCATTGCTTGTATCCCATGAAGTTATCCCGCACAGCCGCTTAATGAATTCAACGCACGCGCATTGTCAGATTCAGGGTGACTTCTTGCGATTAGGCTTATCTGCAAAGGTCGAAGGTACACCTCCGGATCGACGCAACTGATAAAAAAAAATTGAAATTTACGTTTTCTTGTATACAATTTAAGAATGATGAAATATGAGTTTGACTTTCTAACCCACCGACTTATTTTTTAAATCGGTATTGGTGCATCGGTGTATCGGTATCTGTATCGGTCGGCTGGGGCGAAAAAATCGGTATTGGATCGGATCGGTATTTTTCTGAATCGGTCGATCCCTAGTGCCAGGGTGCCAATGGCACATGGGCCCTCCCACAGATTCGTATGGGGGCCTTTTCAGATTTTATAGTTACAAGTGAAATTTGTGTTGATGAGTTTTTTTTCGTTGCAATTTCCTGATTGTCTTAAAAAATTATTCCTAAAATGAAACTGAACGCGAGATGAGTGTAAGGAACATCGGCGTTTTATACAAAATTTTTTACTCAACCTTGTCCTATCGTAAAAAAAACGAGGTAAAGCACGTTTGCACGTTTTCCTTACTTAATTTCGCTACAAGAAGCCATCTGCAGACAGTCATATGACCGTTTCGCCGAATTTTAATCAGTGTCTTAATTTTCGATGAAACGTGAATTCCCATTTCGGCGAATCCCGTTTCGCCGAATACATATATTTTTTTTTCAAATTATGTGCCTCGCTCGCGCTGCTGGGCTCGCTGCGGCTAAACATATAACATCAGAAACCGCAACTAATCACAAATTCCTCCCAATTAACAATGCATCTTTAACTTCTCCAATGCTTCGGCAAAACGGGATTCGGCGAAATGGGAATTCTCCGAATTTTAATAAGGAATCAATTTTCGGCGAATCGGGTATACATAGTCTCAATAGACATATGTAAAGTGCTTTTTATTGGGAGGGGAGTGCTTTTCTTTTTACCTAGAGTGGGGAGGCCAAGAATTTGTCTGGGATTTCAAGGGGAGAGGGTCAATGAAAATGTTGTCGTCACATTTTCATGTCAACGACACCACCCCCCGGCCATAAATATTGACCAGTCCATTATGAGAAATCATACCCCCCCCCCCCCCCCCCCAACCGAATTGTATTTGGAGGCCTTTTAAACCATCACGGCACTTGGGCCCCAGGGCTGCCAGTCCGGGCCTGTTCGTGGTTCCTTAAAAGACCCACGGTTCACGAAATGGACGTCATTGACTTCATACGGGCGTAACGGGCATGACAACAAACTTTAAAGGTACATTCTGCCTGCCTTATAACAGCCACGCACAAATCGCCATCCGCGCATGTTACCATCACACCTTTTCACGAGACTTGGGCGTAGTAATACAAGGCCAACTGAGAAAGTAGTTTCATTTAAAACGCAGCTACTATCTCAGTTGGCCTTGGGCATAGTAGACGCAACAGCATGAACGCAAAAATTGTGTCGTCGCTAACCGGAAAGATTTTCATATTTTAACATCACAATTTACAATTTTTTATGCTAGCATCTTATAATTTTTCTTCGGCGATCTATTGGCATAAATAATTTTAATTTTTACCGCATTAGTCTTTTAGATGTTTGACTTAATGGTAAGTATTAGCAAACGATTTAAAAATTAGCACATGCAAACACGCAGGTGAAACGTCATGGTTATTGTAAGCGCGCAAAGGATCATATAATCGCAGGATGCTAATAAATCAGTTCCCAATATTCAACAGAAAATGTCGTAGACGCCACATTTTAAAACGGATTTTTAGCAAAGGATTGCGTAAGGTATAGTAAATTGAAATTAGGGGGCCTTACTTGTTGTGGAGGATCGAGAAGATTGGCGTTGGGAAGAATGTACCTTTAAGTGAGATAGGCTGTGTAGTATAGTACATCTCTAGTTCGTTTGTCAGGAGATTATGTGAAAAATAAGGACATTTCGGGACAAGTGTTCAAAAATCAGGAATTTCTGGAATTTATGGGAAAAATAATGACATTTCAGCTGGACAAGTTATCAAAAATCAGGAATTACAGGACAACTTCTACCCGCGTCTACCACTGTCTTTATTGATTCAGGTCTACTCCGTCTTTGGATCATGCGACTTTAACGTTCCGTCAGCAGAATATACTACCAGAATTCTCAACAGACTCATCAATCACGTACACTCTCCTCTAGACACTTACACCACACACTAACATCGTTGGTAATGCGACCGCCCACCAATTTTACCTCAATAAAGCTTCCCTTACCCCCACCGCGCGGCAAAGTTCGGCGGTGGGTCGGTACTTACTTAGCCTTCTAGGGTTTGCCATCGAGATTTCGGACAAGCGATTGCCGCTTACGGTCACCGGCGGGAACCACTTGTACTGGGGAGGCTTCCTTCCGCGTCGGTCGATCGTCCGATGATAAAGCACGTAGCCGTAGATTAAGCAGCGCCCTTTACGAAGATCTATTGTTTTTACCGCACATTTCGCGTGGGTGTCCCGATTAACGGCGAAGGTGACTAACTGTATTTTTCGTTGAGATTTGCACGGTTCTGCAAGCGATGCAAAAAAAAAAAAAAAAAAAAAAAAGATATAATGGTCTTATGCAAAATGGTCGTTTTGGGGATTGGTCCCTATGGATGTGACCCATACACCAATGACTGGAGGCGACGATGGTGAGATTTGCTATCAGGCTACAAAATAAAAATTAAAACTTAAAGGCAAAGTAACAGAAAATATTCAACAATAAACATACTAGTGACCATCTGCGGCTACGTTCGTGATCTCTGTGTCGCCTTTGCATTCGCGTTAGTTCTAACGTATAAGACATTAGAACACCGGATGTTGCCGGGAGCGGTTTTTTTTTTTTTGGTAGGGGGGGTGCGGAGGCTTAAAGGACACTAGAATACCGGGGATGTCGTGGTGTTCGTTTTCAATTTTTTTTGGGGGGGGGAGGGCTTAAAGGGGCATTCGAACACCGGATGTCGCGGGGATTTCGTTATTTCGTTTTCACTTTTTTGGGAGGTTGGGGGGGGGGGGGCCTAAAGGACATCCGAACACCGGATGTCGTGGGGATCGATTTTATTTGTGTGTGTGTGGGGGGAGGGGGGGGCTTAAAGGACATTAGTACTCCGGATGTTGCGGAGATTATTTTCATTTTTTTTGGGATGGGGTCGGGGGCTTAAAGGACAAACCTAGGTGTTTCAAAATAAGCGTAAGCATAGTGGCCGAAATTGCCATCTTTAAACATCATTTTGCCACTTGTCTCAATCCAGCCAGACTAAAATTGAATTGGTTTTTTTCAATAATGAAAGAATAGCCGTTTTGCTCTCTCTTCGCTCGCTCAATCAGCGCGTGCCAGGCTTCACCAGGTAGTGTACTTGTTATCCCATGAAATTCATGTTTTGCTCAAACAAAGTTCATTAAAATTTAAAAGGTCCCATTTAAGTCTTTAGATCTTTTTAAGAGAAATTTTAAATATATTGAACTTTGTGTACAAGTATGCATAAATGTCGGACTCAAAGCAACAACGTTTTGTATTCCACACAATAAAGAAAGAAACTAAAAAAGGCAGAAAAACAACCTAAACTGGGTTATCTGCCCCACGACGGTGAGCAGGACAATGAATGATATCACTACTTTCAAAAGCCGACCCTTTTTGGAAACGCGGCAGCTTCTCTTATACGAGTTTTGGTTTTGCGGTGGATATCCACAACATTCACAGGACTGTGATTGTACAAAATGTCCGCCGTCTTATCTTCATTTCTACCTTTTTTTCAGCAGGAATTTTATGTCCATAAATTTTTGCATTGATAATCGTTTGAAATGATCTTCAAGAAAAGAACACCCGCATTATGGAGGTTTAAAATTGTTGCAAGAAATTCATGTTTATTTATCGAGGTGCAGTGGTTTGCAAGTCCACACGCACCTAACCAACGGTGACGCATGCAGTGATTCTTGCGCCGACAACTATTTTGAAACAATTCAACTCAGGTCTGGAAATCCGCATCTACGAAATAAATAAGTCTTTCTATCGTATCAGCCTACCAATTTTTGGCCTCGAAATTACGTCATGTGTCGTCATTTCAGTGGCGCAGGTACAGGGTGGCAGAATGCCACCGGCCCCCAGCGTCAGGGCCCCCTCCCAAAAAAAAAAACATTTTTAGATTTTAAAACGGCTCTTTTGTAGTACACTAGTTTTATTTAAGGTAATACAAACGGTATTTAAAAAATTAATTTCGAGACTCTCCGTCCGTCCACCACCCCCCCCCCCTTCATTAAACAAATGTGTTGGCCTATAAAAAAAAAGAACGAGCTGAAAATTTCTCTAAGCCCAAACTTTTTCCGATTTTTTTTCCAAAAAGATGGAAATAGGGACCACTTCACTAGAGTACGAACTAGTGGTCCGTATTTTCACTAAAACAAAAAAAAATAGAAAAAAGTATGGACATAGAAATTTTAATGCACCATCGCCCCCCCCCCTCCCCAATCATGTATATTAAGGAGGGGCACCTCCACGGACTAATTTACCATCGACCCCCACATAATTTAGCTACGCCACTGTTTGCCTCGAAAACATAATTATTGTGTGCACCACTGATAAAATCAGCTCATAATCCACGAAATTTAAGTTATCTCACCAATCTAACCCAAAATCCGAGTGTAACCTACCATTCTTTATTTAGCGTTTAGTGAGACCTTTAAAACACATTCGTCAAATTCACAATTCTGGATTGACAGTACTGCTAAATAGGTTTGAGCTGTGACGTCATCAGCACGAAGCTTCTGATTGGTCCCCCCACGTCGCCCGTAGCAACCAAACGACCCCAGCCAACAGAAAATGGGATACGTGAGCATTACAGGAAAGCCAACCCTGCAGTACTCGAGCTAGCATACAGTTACGTAAACGGCGTTAGTAAAGTAGTTGCGGTAAGGTTTGACTTTAATAAACCCAATAGTAACTACAGAAAAAATACATTACTAAATAATCTAAACACACACACAGTCAAACAAAGCCAGGTATCATTCCTAATTCTTTGTTTAGACGTAAAAATGTTTGAAAGTTGGGATCTACTGTGATCTATTCTGCACTAAAATCTTACTGCATAAAACATTATAAAGCACCGTTTGTTCCTCTATTTTTAATGGCTTTTTTTGAGAGTTGCGGTTTGGTTTTAATGGATTAATGGATTATGCAATAGTTGAATACTGCAGTAAGGTTTCACGTGGATTATTCGTGGTATTTGTAACTTTACAGGAAAGCTTATTTGTGTTCCTTTCTTGTTTCGATTTCGGTTCATTTAAACATCGAAGGAATTGGATTTAATTCTGATCATGTTTTGGAGTAGTGGTGACGGAGACTTCTGCAGTTTCCAGCCCTTTCCCCGGACGCAACTCGATTTACTCGACCCCACGGAAATATCTCGCCCTCCCCCCCCCCCCCCCCAGTGATCTCTTGATTTCGCCTCAAATGGACAACAAAACTGCAAATGGAATTCGAAAATTGTCATTTTTACTACCATTTCTTGCAAGTAGAAGCCGTTGCAAACCAGCTGGCACAATCTATCGGCAATTTAAATCAGCGGCGTGCACAAAGGGGGGGGGGGGGAGGGGGAATACTGCCCCTGCCCTTTTCGGAAAATGCCCGTTTCGAAAATATGACCTTTTTGTGCCGACATAATTATGTTGGTGGGGCGATGCCTGAAAAAGACTCTGAAACGCTAAAAAAGCCTACACAAAAATGGCCGTAAGGGGCAAAAGAGAGAACAAAGAAAAGGGCCCCAGAAAAAAATAATTTCCGCTGGAATTTATCGGGCCTTTTTACTAAAGGTTTCCCCTGCCCTCTTGGGGCGGGGGGGGGGGGGTGAACTTACTGATTTAAATATCCGTGCGCTTCTTTTCCTGGAATATACGATTTTGCAAAACGTATGGTGAGCGGTTTAACGGCAAAGTACATAATACATTAACGGGATTAAGGGAATGTTCGCTTCGTAATATTGACGTTGACTTACACCCAACTGTAATTGTTTTTTGCCGTTCCCTCGATGGAAACGAAGCATGCGGTAACACACATTTTTCAGATTATATCGTTTCTGGCTTTCGGCACCGAACGAAACAAAGAAAAAAATAAACAGTACAACCTAAGACGATATATGGTAAACTGCGTTTACCGGACTAGCAGATTCACGGCTTAAGGCGCAGCCAGCATCGATACCTCCGCTTTGAGATTATGGGATGGCAGCCGCCATAATGATTAACATGGGGTACACAATATTCGAGAAGCACAAGTCCGACGAGTAGGGGAAAATACGCATGGCTACAGTTACACTGTGATACTCTTTGCAAATTTATCTTAACACATGTGGAAAAAAGTTTGCACTAAGTTTCCAATAGCCGTTTCGATTTTAGAAATTAATTTTTGCATAATTTTTAAGATATACAGTGTTTTCACATTTTTGGTAACCTGCTCAATACGTTTTAACATGAATCGCGCAATTAAGACAGAATGATGAATTATGGGATGTGTATCCTAGAACGATATACGTAAACCGCAATTTGGTAATCCTACAATATATTTATTTATTTATTTTAATTACAAAAATATTGTAACCACCTACAAAGAGCATAACAGCAATTTCAAATTAAAATAATAATTTCACGAATCTCATTCAGGCGAGAGCAGAGACGATACAGGCGCGAAAGGGGTACATTAAGGGACGCCGCCATATTCTTCTTGACTGAATGAGACTCACAAAATTGTTGTTTTAATCTGAAATTGCTGTTATGCTTTTTATAAGGGGTTACAATAATTTTGTAAATAAAAATATATTGTAGGATTAGCCTTTGGCGAATCTCATCAGATCTCATTCAGACGAGAACCGGGTGTTGGCTGGCGCCATGTTGCGTTGTTGACGTCGGCCAAGCGTTGGTTGGAAGGCAGATTGCAAAGGTTTGTAATGCATTGTTTCTAGTACAGTTGCCACCCCTTGGTACAACACTCCAGGAACGCTTCACACGGGAGCTGCCAAAATTGGATGTGTGCAAAAAATAATGGCGTTGGGGACTGAAAGTTGGGGAGGAAAGGTAAGATTATTTTATACGAATAAGGGCAGTCGAATGGAAGAAGAGCAGCCAGCTCTTTCCTAGATGCAACTTGGAGAGGTGAGAGAGATGAAGCTATATGTCTTTCTTGGCCCAGTATAGAGCAGTGACTCGACGTAGTATTATTGTATATAACTCTATGCTGGATCCTTAATGGGTTAGCGGCAAGGGGCACTGCAGAGAGAAACAGAAGGGCGTCATATTGAAGCCGATGCTGTGAAGAGTGATTTCTTAGACCTAAAACGCGCGACTTTTGTTGTTGGAGAAAACAACGATATTTTAAGCCTAAGAAATCCGCTCTTCCGTTGTTTTTCCCCTCCCTTTTTATGTAGTGCACCTTGTAGTTATGCCCTCCAAAACCCATACTGGTGCCAATATGGCGGCAAATGTCATTGCTCTATTAACCCTTTACACGGCGGCGTGGTTTAAAAACAAAATCTTCATCGAGCAAGACGGGGCAAAAACCAAGTCCCAAGGTGCACCACAAGCTTTGGGACCACAAGAGGGGACCTTAAACAAAGCGAGCAGTAACAGCCGAGTGGACAGCATCCGTGGCTCCAAATCCCAAAAAGGCTGGTTCGAATCCAGCAAATGACCTAAGTCCTTTCTATTACATAAAATCTAGAAGAGTATGTGTTTGTTCTTCAAGGGTTAACACGAGAATTGTGCACACGTTTTTGTAACTATTTTTTTAATTTTTTTTTATAGTAAATAAGGGACCGTCCAGTATTTATCAAAATATTTTAGGGGACAGTTAGAGGCTAAAAGTTTATGGTGGAGAATTTCAGAGATTTTGTATCCCCCCCTTCACCCTAAAATATATTTGATTCCATTCGGAGTGACCGTTTTTTTGTCCCCCCCCCCCCGTTGTTTAACTTGTTTTGCTCTTTCCTTCATATAATTTATAACGATCTGTGCAAATTAATTTAATTGTTCATTGAACTTTTGTATTTATTTGTATTCCTTTTCCACTGCCGATGGCCGTGAGCATTCTCGGTCCAATGGAGCCTAGCCACTGCTGTGACCGTAACAACGGGTTCAGTGAGCATAGACCGTTCAGGATAATACTGTACATTTGTATTCGGTTTTTAGTTATAAGAACTTAACTATTTTTTTATTGAATTGTTGAGTAAAAAAAAAAAACGGGAAAAAAAAACGATTCTTGCATAACGCATGCCGGTACCACTCGAACACCGAATTTCGTAAAGTCTAATAAAACAGCTGATAAATACCAGCGGTACCCCTGTTGGGGGTGGGGTGGGGGTGGGGGGCGTGTAGAGGAAAAGGGGTGGGGGAAGAGCCTCACCTAAGGCATTAATTATTGCAGGATGAATTCTGAAAACAGGCATTATAAATGCTTCGAAAGCACAAAAATGCTGAAATTGAGCTGGGCTCCGTGGACTTAAAGTGCCCCCCCCCCCCCCCCACACACACACGCACACGCACACAACTTCTTAGCCCTTTTTTTTAAACTGAATTCCATATTTTTTGCTTCCATTTTCCCCCTTCCCCTCCACAACAAAATTACTGAACTGGGTCACTGATAAATGCAGCTCATAATCCACGAAATTTAAGCTATCTAACCATTCTAACCCACAATCCGAGTGTTACCTGCCATTCTTTATTTAGCGTCTGACGAGACCTATGTAGCATATTCATCAAATTCACACTTCTGGGTTTACAGGACTGCTAAATAGGTTCGAGCTGTGACGTAATCATCACGAAGCTTCTGATTGGTCCCCCCACGTCGCCCGTAGCAACCAAACGACCCCAGCCAACAGAAAATGGGATACGTGAGCATTACAGGAAAGCCAACCCTGCAGTACTCGAGCTAGCGGAAAGTTATACGTAAATTATTATTACGTATTACGTATTACGTTATTACGTAAATTCCCATTTCTAAAGTAGTTACGGTAGGGTTTGACCTCGGTAGGGTCAAACAAAAATAACAAAAATGAGACAAAAATACATAACTTGGTAATCTTAACACTACCAAACAAAGCCAGATATTATTCCTTCTTTGTTTAGACATGAAAAGTTTTGGAAATTGGATTGTACTTTCTAAAATCTTAAGTAATACAACGGTCTCTTCCTCGATTTTTAATGTCCGGTGCTTTTTTTTTTTTAGGGGGGGCGGGAGGCCCCAGTTGCATGGTTTTAATTAACGGCTTTTGCAATAGTTGAATGCTGCAGTTAGGGTCGTAGGAAGGGTTAGGCGACCAAAGCGCCCTGCCTAGGGCGCCACCTTCTTGGGGGCGCCGTACCGAATTCCTGCCAACGTGTAACCATAGAAGTGGGCGACAAAGCATATATAGTTTTAACGGATGGCGTTCACATAAGTTCACAACTCCGTAAAAAAAAAAAAAGATAATATTGGACTTGGTTTAGTGGTCGCTTCGTAATTTCCGGATGTTTTGTTAACCGATTATTCGGTTTTTTTTTTTACTTTTAATGATCAGATAACTGAAAACCGAAATTAAAAATAAAAGTAATCGTACACAATTCACAATTGGGGTGGAACACAAATATATTTTTTTATGGTTGGGTCGCACGCAAGTTATACGTGGAATAATTGTCAGTATTTAGTTATGTATGCCTCAATATGACATTCGTGAACAATTTTTTTTTCTGTTGAAATAGGCAGTCTTGGGGGGGGGGGGGAGGGACCCTATTTCACTAAATTGGTTCGCCTTGCGGGAAGGGCACCGCTCGCTGGTTCGTCTCAAGGGTTGGCACCGCCCCCACCCCCCGGCGGCCGCGCGCCAGCAGGTGGACCCACTGTACCCTGTCACGGGGCCCGCACATCTTAAAAAAAAAAACATTTTTTTTCTCATTGTGAGTTTTTATGACAATGAGCAATATACTCGATTTGTGGGTAATGTCAATTTATTTGTATACTCCCAACCGAGGCCCGCTGAGATAGTAGCTGTGCTCTGCTCCAGGCCCGTCACCTTGCTTCTGTTTCGTGACAGACACGCTAGGAGTCGTCCAGTACCGTATGGATTGAGAACCCAAACGAATTTGTATCTGGACTAATTGAATGCGTGAAAAGCCCTCAATATGCGCCAGATCTCGCAAATTGATCGTTACCTTTACGTGTTTAAAGTTTAAAAGCATAAATTTTGTTTAGATACCAATCCTCATGCCGTACGGTACTGGACGACTCCTAGCGCGTCTGTCACTAAACCGAAGCAAGCTGACGGGCCTGGAGCGCAGCTACTATCTCAGCAGGCCTTGCACCCAACAATAAACAACAACTCGCAATCCAACAAGCACGGAGCAGAAGCACTGTGATACAAGCCTGTCAACTTGTTAGGCAGGGAAGCCTTCAAACGTAAGCAGCCTGGATTAATGAATGCGGAACCAACCCATTAAAGGCACATGCGTCCCTGTTGGCTTTCCTGTATGACTCAGTTTTGCGACATTAGTTCAAACATTTGTAAATTTTGCCAACACATTCATTTTCTTGTTTTTTTTTTTCGTGCGTGATGATTTTGCGACATTAACTCTAACCTGTATAAATGTTGAAAACGCTTATCTCAACTAGTCACACGACATACTGGAAGGATTTATGTCCCTTTAAGGACAACTGTGGCCAACGAATGTTGTAACGCACTGTAACCTTTTCACGATTTTAGTCGGAGGGGGGGGGGGGGGTGGTGTTGGGTCTCTGAGCCCCCCCACTTTGATGTGGGGGCCCTGAGTTTTTGGGTGGGCGGGGGGCGGGAATCGCCTCTCAGTCGGCTCGCTTGTTTTTCTTGCGAAGATTCAATGTTTATATTGCATTCTTCCATACATTTTGTCCCAGATGATCCGACTCCCAGCAGCCGCAGCCGTTGTCTCATTGTAGTTAAACTACTGCTAGGGCATATACTCATTGTAGTTTAAGCCACTGCCTCTTACTAATAGTTCTAAAGTTAAATGAAAACTAGAAGATTGCTACTAGCGCTAGCAATCTTCAAGTTTTCATTTAACGTCCAAAGTATTATTCGGTGCGATTAACTTGGCTTATAGGATTGACCTTGGCGGCCTTTCCCTGGTGGAATGATATCACTACCTTCAAAGGCCGAAGGCCGAACTTGGCGGCTTTTTACACCAGTTTTTGGTTTTGGGTGGATATCACAACTTTCGTTGGACTGTGAACGTACAAAAGGTTACACCGTCTTATCTTCATCTCTACCTTTGTTCTGGAGGGATTTGATATCTATAAATTTGCACATTGACAATTTTCAAACTTACCATTGCCAATTAGCCGTTCGATTAGCCAAACTGAGATGGCTTAGTTTATTGTACGAGCATTCTTCACATGCTTACGTTTCTTCAATCCCATTTTTGCAGACACTGGCGAACAATCGCTGAATTCGTTCGCTTCACTCACTCAATCAGCGCGTTGTTAGTTGTTTTGTTTATCCTTGTACCTTCCCCTTACTTTTTCACTGATTTCCGCAGCATTAGGATTTATTCTCGACATGACAAGCTATGCGTTTATTTGCTTGCAGTTGATTAACACATGTAACTTAGGACTGTGAACATACAAAAAGTCAGCGCACCGTCTTATATTCCGCTCTACCTTTCTTTTTGGAGGCATTTCATATATATAAATAATTATAGCCGTTACATCAGCAAAATTGAGAATTTTTTTCGTTTGCTTTCTTCGTTCACATTTAGTCATGCAGAAACCCCCGTTACTAAAACAGCAGAAAACGATGCATTTTGTTTTTTGGTTATTAGAAAAAACACGCTTGCTCATGGATGCTCGTATTGTTGCGTAACCATCATCTAACGTGCATCCCTTTATTCTTACGGAATTCACGGCAACGTAAATGTTTGCTTATTTTGTCTTTCGTTACAGTTCAGCTTTTAGTTCGTCCAGACTTTTAGAATCATCTAAGGACCAGTGTTGATTGTTTAAGCCATTGTTGCTTGAAATCTTTGGTTTAGGCTTTCGGCTTGGGCTTTAGGGTTTGGGCTTTAGGGCTTCGGGCAGATGACCAGGAGTGGTTAACGCTCGTTAAACCCTTTAAACCCTTTTTTTCGGTTTCAACTTGGAAAAGAAACGAAATTTAAATTCGCTGATGGCGAATTTCAAAACCCTCCCACGCATTTGTCCTGACCCCTACAACTCTCAAACCAACAAAAAGGCCATGCTCAGATCACCATGCATCCGTGTGCCAAAATTCAGCGTGTGCATAAAAACAACGTTATTGACGCATCTTTTTCTCTATATGATTGGTGGACAATCATCCTTTAAATTTCAGTTTTTCTTAATCTCTGACCCTTTCCCCTTAAATTTTCCACAAATTGAAACATTTCTATGGCATTGGGATTTATCCTCAACATGCCAAAATATGCTTTAAAGTTGCTTACAGTTAACAGACACCATGTCTGCTAGTGAGCCGCCTTTTTATCATTAACAATCAATTTTTTAACAATCGGATGTCTACGATGGGATGATCTACTGTTACTTGGCGGCGACACATTATCGTGTGTCTAGATTAGTTTTTGGTTTTTAAATTAAGACGACGTAACCTTAGCGTTTTAATTTGAGTTAACGAGGCTTATTGCGACGGGTGTCGTATATCTTATTTCATTTTTGACTTTTGAGTTTTGGTTGGAGGCTAGTCTGTTGTTTCGGCCAGGAAAAGATGGCGTGTTTTGTTGTTGACGAGTTGGATTGGTTGGTCTGTATGGCTTAACAAGCCTAATCACACAAAAAATGTAGGCCTACTTTAGACTAATTAGCCTAATTACACAAAAAAATAGAGGCCTATAATTAGACAAATACGCCTAAACACAAAAATATAGGCCTAATTAGACTAATACCCCAATCACACACAAACATGTAGGCCCAATAAGAGAAATAAGCATAATCACACAAAAAAATATAAGCCTAATTAGACAAATAAGCCTAATCACACAAAAAATGTAGGCCTAATTAGACAAACACACCTATAGACACACAAAAAAATATAGGCCTAATTAGACAAATAAACCTAACCACACAAAAAATATAAGCCTTTTTACAAGTGGCGTCATTCAGCACACACCCTGCTGCAGTACCATGCTTGTTACTGCTGTTTAAGCAATATCGTGCTTATAGAAAAATAGGCCTAATGATAACTCTCTCCAGCAATTAGATGTTAGCATGTGTAATGTACATGTATCCATGGCTATAGAGAGAAAAATGCATATATAAGATGGCGGCCAACGAGACGTGTTTTGTTATTGAAGAGGTAGATTGAGTGGCCCTACGCTGCTTTGTTGGTATGCGTTGCGTCAAGTGTGGACAGAATGGGTGAACAGTTGGTTGCGTTGAAACGGAGGTATGCGATTTGGAAAATCTGGAGTGATTTGTGCGGGTTGCTGACTGGCACGGTAATGGCGATGAAGTTGGTTGGTTTAGTCTGGTCTCGCTGTATACGCGTTCTTGGTGGCACGAGAGGAATGCCACGTTTTGGCTGGTGTGGTTGAGTGGTTGAGAGATGCAATTTGGTTTCAGTCGGCCGCTTTGCAGAGGCTGATGGTTATACTTTGGACCCGGTTTTGGAATGGAGTCTGGGAGAAAGGGTGAATGGCGGGCATGATTACGTTTGCCCGAAGTTAATGTTAATCTACACAATGAAGCTGGAATTGCTCGCTCAATTACAATTAATCTCATCTCATTGGCCAATCATCTACTTGTCGGCGCCACACTAGCATTTGTCTAGATTAACCTGCAATTTTGGCGCATTTACCAAGACATCGCCGACTTCTTTGAAAAAATACTTTTTTTCCTGCTTGATTGCACCCTGTTCTCACGATCTGCATTTTGTTTCCAACTCGTATTGCAACGAAAGCCTCCCAGTCTCTTTGTGGGATTGGTTGTTTCTGCGAGCCAGAATGATGTATTTCAGGGCCCTGGCCCGAAGCCGCACGCCCTATAAACACTACAACTCATGACATTATGACGCTACGCCTCTATGACACTACTACAATATACACGGTATTCAAGTGGCATGACGAAACACTTTACATCAATAAACCTATACACTTACGCGATTTTGTGAGCGCTTTTGTTATTATTATTATTATATTAATTTTAGCTCTGGCCCGAAGCCATACCGCCCATCAGCAAGCTGTTGATGAATTTCCTAAGAGCGCAGGCCGGTAGCCTTATGCCTAACACCTAATAATACAATCACCTATACTCACTAAAACCCAATTAGGAATAACAAGAACAACCACTTCAACACTTTTTCATCGATATTTTATGATACGCTATGACAGCGGTTCTCAAACTTTCGTGGCGGACCGATAATTTTTTTTTATTTTGGGGGGGGGGGGGGGTGTCGGGGAACGGCACCTTGGTGGCTATGGTGAACCGTGGAGGGTGGATCTTGATTTATAACAGAAATTTATAAATCGAGGTTTTTTTCTCCCCTGCCCCCCTCCCCGCCCTGGTTCACCACAACCACCAAGTTGCCGATTAATAATGTCGATCTATAACAGAAATTTGTTCAAAATGTATCGCATTTATTTATCATAACGTTGCGGTTAAAACATGGCAAGCTTCTAAAATC
>JAHWFP010111348.1:51546-62513 GCA_023313725.1 Lithobius niger
TTATTTATCATAACGTTGCGGTTAAAACATGGCAAGCTTCTAAAATCGCAGTTTGTTAAAAATTTTTTTTTTACCTATTTTAAAAACCTGTGCAGCTAATGCGACAAGTGAGCCTGTTTTTGTTTTGATAGCTTGTCAATCTGTGGCTTGATCGAGAATAATTCTACCTGTATCGTGGAGAGCAATTATCCAGTTTATTTCTATATTTTGTCTTAATGAGACAGACACTCACGGCCTGACCAGGGTGGCTAATGAAGCTCAGAACAACACACACATCTGCAATTAGACCTTCAGAAAGACATGACTACTGCTTGTTAACAAGCCTGAGCGTTATAATTTATTGTAATTTCGTGTAAGATTGCAACAAATTATAAAGAAACAAACATTAAATTGGTTTGCTTAAAATCAAATTTTGGTCGTTTTCGCCACCGTGAATTTCGTTTGTTGACGTAACCACTGGACTCCCTTTAAGACACCAACACATACAGCCTGGAGCGGACAAAGTGATAAGCGTGAACGAGCGGCAGTATGCCGGGCGAGAAGCGCGTGTGCTTCCTAATAAAGTCATTCGAATATTCGCGAGCCGCCATCTTTGAAGGGTCAAGCGAGGTGACATCCAACTGATTTACGTACTAAAATAGGCTTCGAAGAAGTGGCGCAAAACCCTACATTTTACGGTAACCTATCTTTACAATATTTTTTAAATCATTATTCCAAACCTTAACTCGATCGTACAAATAATGGAAACGCGAAAATGTACGTATTATTATTGTTTTGGAATTTTTTTCGTCAAGCTGTCAAGAGTAAGCAATGCTGAAAACTACATACGCAAATTTAAATTTTGCATCGTTACATAATTCATCGTGTAATTAAGAATTATGAACTGGCTGAACGACGTTATTTAAGAAAACAAATTATTACGGTTGCGATATCGTCTAATGTTTATCCCAATGTTGCTTTTGAATAGCGCTACCTATTACCGATACCTTTCTGTTGTCTTCAGCGAGCGCTCGTGTCTCTCGGCAACTTGCGCATGCGCACGCAAACGCATGGAAAACGAAAGCCGGCAGGCAGTAATAGTTGGCGCTATTCAAAGTCAATATGTATATTAACATTAGAAGATACCTCAACCGAAATAATATTTTTTTTTTCTTTAATAACGCCTTTTAGTCTGTTCATACTTCTTAATTACAAGGTGAATTATACAACGATGCAAAATTTAAATTTGTGTATGTAGTTTTCAGCAGTGCTTACTATCTACGAGCGTCTGACAGCTTGAGGAAAAAAAATCCAAAACAATAATAATACGTACCTTTTCGCGTTTCCATTATTTGTACGATCGAGTTAAGGTTTGGAATAAAGATTTAAAAAATATTGTAAAGATAGTTTACCGTAAAATGTAGGGTTTTGCGCCACTTCTTCGAAGCCTATTTTAGTACGTAGATCAGTTGGATGTCACCTCGCTTGACCCTTCAAAGATGGCGGCTCGCGATATCCGAATGACTTTATTGCAGCGAGCTACGTTTCATCATTACTGATTGTAATTTTTTATGGTATTGTTCGTACAATAAGCCTTACTTACCCATTCTTTGCTTAAATTAGAAGGATGGGTATGTACCCGAATGTAAGAATAACTAAAACTTGTAGCAGTGGGCGTTTATTTCTCTGAGCGTTTACAGTCAATTAGTTTTAGCCGGTCCGCGGTCCACAATTTGAGAAACGCTGCTCTATGATACCCTAGAGCACCGTATTGCACACACCGTCACTGCTTACAGCTTCTTCATTGCCGCAACGACTCACTGTCTTCCACAGCTTACCGATGCTGCGTGACCTTCTTCTGCTGGTACGCCGGAGATGAGGCATGCGTCCGCAGAGGCACGGCCGTTTCTTCGCAGAAAGATGCTAGTCGAGAAAGATCTTCGCACGTGTACTAGTGCGTTGTGCACAGAAACCCAAGAGAGGGTACACTGGCCGTCATATCTGCACTGACCCACTTACGGAGGTTTCGCGTGTGCAGTGAAAGGGAAAGTGAACAATAAAACAATGTATTCTGACAGTTAAGTACTAAAACGATGCGCGTATAACACTTAACATTTTTGGATGACAATACAAACAATGCTTGCAACAATAATTTTGCATTTATGCGCTATACTTCAAGACTCACGAGTTTCTAGCTGCAACCCCCACTTTAGAAAAAGGCATTTCTCCATACGACGTTTAACCTGTCTGCCGAAATTTTGATTTGGCAAGTTTCCCTAGTGAGCTGTACAAGTGTCTTTATATCCTATGAGAATTAACATGGTAGCCTGCGGATTAGCAAGCTAGCTAGTTAGTTACTAGTCACACAAATCAGCGTTATCGAGGGGACATTTTCTCCGTAAAGGACACGTTCCCACTCTTTAATGATAAGGTTTTGCTGGACCCAAGACACCTGATTCCAACGATTTGCAAAGATTTTTACCGCATGGGAATTTACCACAGTAGACTGAAATCAGATACAATGCTTGTTACAGTTAGAAGACCCAGTCTGTAGTGAGCCACCTTTTTACATTTGACAACATCTGCTAGCGTGTGTATATATAATCTGCTGCTGAGTAATCTTTTTACATTTGAAAACATCTACTTAGTGCCGCCACGTTAGCGTGTGTCTAAATAGTTTGCTAGTGACCTGCCCTTTTACATCTGACAACAATTAAGCTCTGACACCATTCAAACATTTACTTGTCGACGTAAACATTTACTTGCTAGTCAGCTGCCCTTTTTTTTTTATTATTATTATTACCGAGCCTCAGAACCAATACAGTGCCAAGTGCTCAATCCTATGTACCATCACTTAGCCTAACTTACTCCAAGCCCCGTACACACCAAAAACCAGCCTCGACGAAACTCAACAGCCCTCATTCCGAAATGTGAGCCGCCTTTTTACATTGACAGCCATTAAGCTCTGACACCAATTAAAGGCATATACCTCCCAGCGCCATTTTTCTCGATTCTCCATATCAAGTACGGCCCCAAAGGTCTATTTCCTTACCGTTAGTCTTTCCCTTGCTAAAAATCCTTTTTTAAATGTGGCGTCTATAGGAGATTTTCTGTTGAATATAATGGAACTTTATTTAAAATTAATTATTCCAATAGACCGCCGAAGCAAAATTATAAGACACTATCCTAGAAAATTATAAATTGTGATTTTAAAATGCGAGAATCATTCCGGTTTGTGACGACACAATCAATGGGTTCACGCTGGCTGGACTATTAGGCTCAATGCCAATTGAGACAGTAGCTATGATTTTCATTGCGAGGAACGAAGCTACCGTCTCAGTTGACCTTAGCTGTGGTAAATACGCGGATGTGATCGTCGCGTGGGTGTTGTGATGCAGGCGGAAGGTTATAAGGCAGGCGGTATGTTGCTTTAAATCTTATCTTCTTGGCGGCGACGCACTATCGTGTGTCTAGATGATCAAACGACCAGTAACACATTGAAGAACGCGATAGATTTTCGGATCGTCAGCGGGCATTTTTTAACATAGTAAAGTGGAACATCCGTTGTCGTCCTTTCCTTAAAGTTCAAACTCGTTTTTCGTCTAACAAAAAAGCGTAAAATAATTTCTTAAAAAAAATTAAATTATGGCCAAACACATGTGGTGCCATTCGTTCGTCTGCACCGGTAGTTTTCCAAAATTTCGAATTGCGAATTCCAAAACGAATAGTGCAGTCTTAATTTAATTGTACCATTTTGTGGGCATGACAAAGGGTTTTTAATGCAAAATTTTTGAAAATTTGGTTTTAAGCCTACAAATCTATTCAACTGGGCCCCCCGCCCCCCCGCGTCCCCGTTTCCATGTCTGCATGCCCTATGGTTACAGAATCGTGTTTTTTGTTTTTTTTACTGTTTGGAGCACCAATTTTCGTATTCTTTAAAAATTGCCCTGATCGTCAGTAAAGACCGAAACAACAGCAATGGTTTATAGCATGAAGTTGTGGAATGATTTGCCCGAAACCATTAAAACTTGTCCTATATAGTGTTGGAACTTTCAAAGCTCAATTATTCCGTCACTTGTTTAACTCATAACTTGGTCACCACCCCTCTCCTGCTCTTTTCCTTCCCTTCTCTTTCTTTTTCCCCTCCTCCCCAACCCTCACTACCCCATCTTCTTGTTTACTTTAGTTTTTGCTAATGACTGCTGAGATTGTAATGACATAAATAAAGAAGAAATTACAAGGTAAAGGGTAAATGAAGCAAGCAATCAGCATTAAAAACTGGCCTTGTAAGGATACACAATACACTAGTCTGAGAAAGAAAGAAATGACTACTGCCCCAAGTGAGACTCGAACCCAGGACTTGCCGTCAGAGGCGTAACTTCAAAATTGGGGCCCGGAGGCGAAGGCACAGTGTGGAGGGCCCCCTTCATTAAAAAAAATGCCGGTTTTGGTAAACAAGGCGAGAGCCTTCACCTTCCTGCATTAAAAAAGATGCAGTTTTTACCACACAAGGCAACAGCCCAGTGATGATTTCTCCCCCCCAGTTTTACCACACAAGGAGGCAAAGAGAAAGCCCAGCGGAGGCCCCCATTCATCAAAGAAAAAATTGCAGTTTTGTCCTACGCAAGGCGAGAGCCCAATGCTTCCCCTCCCCATAAAAAATAAAACAGTTAAGTTTTTGCAACACAAAGACACAACTTTTTTCATGAAAACCATAGCAATAACTTACTTTGCAGTAATTTTGCGGTTACAAACACATTTTAAATTGGGCTCCCCAACGTCGGTGGGCCCGGAGGCGGCTGCCTCCTCTGGCTCATTGTAGTTACGCCACTGCTTGCCATTTACCAGCCGGGCACTCTAACCACTGGGTTACCGGGGCGGGTACTGGCTACAGTATGTATGCTTGTGACCGTTGGGTCACCACTGAGAAAGATTGAACAGCTACTTAGCTCGGCTGGAGCCTGTAGCCAGTACCCGCCCCGGTAGCGCAGCGGTTAGAGCGGCCGGCTGGTAAACGGGTAGTCCTGGGTTCGAGTCCCAGTCGGGGTAATAGTGTTTTCTCTCTTTCTCAGACTAGTGTATTGTGTTTCCTCACAAGGCCAGTCTTTAATGCAGTCTGCTTGCTTCGTTTTTAAGTACATGTTTAGGGTTAGGTGTGAGAATGGGCCCAGCGCCAAAACCACGCCCTTTGTGACACAATCAATATTTATTCCCGGAATTTGTTTATTACTTGTACTTTCACATGCTACAATAAAGTTTATTTTTATTATTTAATAAAATACCTGTATTTCTAAGAAATATGCCGAACATCAACGAGATGAAAGTTAAACTGAAACAATGGATTTTTGAAAATTAATTAATATTCCCCTGACTATTACCACAAAACCTGGTTTAATAATCAACTTGTTTAGTACCATTGGTTTGCACCGTTAACAAGTTATTTTTTTATGACTTTCATTTTATTTTTAATAAGTATTAAAAACAATTTTGTTGTGATGCTCTAACATATAACTCTATGCTGGAGCAGTAACTAGGATAGCTGCAAGGGTCACTGGAGGGGGAAAAGAAGGGCGTCTTACTGAAGACAATGCTGTTATAAGAGTGGATTTCTTAGGCCTATAATGCACGACTTTTGTCGATTTGTTGGCAGTTGCTGACATTTTTAAGCAAGTGGAATCTTTATTTTCTAATTACAACCTAGAAGCCATAAGGGATTGGAGAAAGCAACGTTTTTTTAAGCCTATGAAATCCGCTCTCAAAGCACTGCCTTGACTATAAGTGCCGTTGTTTAACCCTCCATTTTAATCTAGTGCCCCTTGCAGCTATCTCTCTTGTAGACAATATGACGTCACATTACGCTGCCCTATAGAGCAGTGACATTTGCCGCCATATTGGCACCAGTTTAGGTTTTGGAGGGCATAACTACAAGGTGCACTACATAAAATAGAGGGAAAAACAACGGAAGAGCGGATTTCTTAGGCTTTAAATAACGTTGTTTTCTCCAACAACAAAAATAGCGCGTTTTAGGTCTAAGAAATCACTCTTCACAGCATCGGCTTCAGTATGAGGCCCTTCTGTTTCTCTCTGAAGTGCCCCTTGCAGCTAACCCATTAAGGCTCCAGCATAGAGTTATAGAGCAGCGTAATGTGACGTCATTTTGGCTACGAGATACAATTTGGTGGACATAGCTACAAGGTGCACTAGATTAAAATGTAAGGGGAAAAACGGCACTTCTAGTGAAAACAGTGCTTTGAGAACGGATTTCTTAGGCTTAAAAGAACGTTGTTTTCTCCAACAACAAAAATCGCGCCTTATAGTCATAAGAAATCCAGTCTAATAGCATTGGCTTCAATTAGACGATCTTCCTTTCTCCCTCCAGTGCTCCTTGCAGCTAACCCAGGTACTGGGTCCATCATAGAGTTATAAACAATAATACTACGTCGTGTCACTGCCCTATTGTCACGTGTCGAAACACGCGGTTCGATTCTACAACGCGCTAAACAGTCGTCGTCCACATTCGCCATCGACTCGCGCATTCAAGCTTCAACCAAAGGCCGTTCCGCCGCGAAGGCGTCGCTGCTGCGGCTGAATTCCATCCAAACTTGGCAGCGTTTTCCTCCCCCACGTGTTGGTCCGACAGTCGCCGTCTATTCGGTGAAGGAGCGTGCAAGCTGGTCGGGAACTCACGCCGGTGAGGCTGTACGGTGGAGAGCGCACGCACGCACGCCGTCCGAGTACGCTTTCACACGAAATTCCGCTCAGTGCCCGTGCTCAGCAATCCACGGATGTTACCCGTTCCAAAACCCGACTGGACTAACATTGCAGTCCAGCGCCGAGGCCGAAGCCCCATCGATCGAGTCCCCTTACCGCTTTCTTGTACCGTGGACGTACCTGGTTCCTCAAAGGTTTACCGTGGGAGGTGTGGGAGTGGGTGCAGGGCCGGGTTTGGGTGTTATTGCCCACAACCCCCCTGCCTTCCCCCGCATCCCCCTGCCCCCCAACAGCTACTATTTGGTTGTGCGTATACACAATGAAGCTGAGCGTTGCAGCATACCGTGCAAGCGCTTGCAACGTTAATCGCCGATTGTCCAACAACGCCAGACAACTGTCAGCCGCCGCCGGTCCCACCATGTCCCGTAGCGTGAGCTGGGGTTCCAATCAGGTAGGATAATCAATTGTTGTTTACGAATTGATCAGTGTCGATCCTTGATGTATTGATCCTAGTAGTCTGGGCTAGCAGTCTTAGGCTGTCATAATACTGCCATGGTGATACGTCAACAAAACTTCGAATCGTGTGGCTGAGTTGTCAAAACTTTTTCGGTGAAGCCGTTGGGATATAGGTGCATGTTTTTAGATATTGTGGTCAAGAAATGACCCGTCGGCTTGTGGAATCTTGGATGAATGAGTCACTTTATTGGTGAAATGGGCGAAAATTAATAAATTAAATCCTTGTGTGTTTAATTATGCCTGGGGGGGGGGGGTGCTTCGCTTGTTGGGTAGGGAGATAAAAAATTGTTTTCAGGTGAAACTTTATTTTATGAAACAGGGATGAAAGCGTCTTCTGACTTGCGATTAACATATACGACATTGGGATTTTTTCTTTAGTTACGGGTTGTTTGATTGTGACTTTACATACAGGGTGTCCCGTAAATATACTGGCAAACGTTAGGTGGGGGTTAAAGACGGCGCGGAAACAAGCAAGTATTAGCAATAAACCCACGTCCGAAAATGTAACCGTTATCGAGGTACACGGTGGATAGAGGTTTGATAACGAAAACAGTTTTTTCGGGAAAAAAAATCGAAGTTGCCTAAGATATTGGAGCATAACTTGGTACACGTTCACAGCATTATGGGATGCTTTGCAGTAGTGTTAACTCAAATCCATCATTTCAGACATAAACGGCACACTGGTGGGGAATTGGGGGGGGGGGGGGGGAAGGATAGTTGCTTTTTTCGTGTCCTCTATAACTACCCAACGTTTGTCAGTATATTTACGACACACCCCGTGTAACGAATTAATCTTGTGACTGATATTTTTATGTTTCACCTTTTCACAAGTTCGAAGTGAACTTAAAACCCCCCTTTAGTAAAAGAGCTACACCTAGTTCTGAAACGAATTCGAAAGTTATACGGTAATAATTTTCAATGAGGAAAACTAAGATAAATTCATGATGTCATCTTCTACGAGACCATTTGCACTAGAGTAGTCTTCCATCAGCAGGCCACTATACCAACAATACTGACGCACACCAAGTTGTTCCGTAAAAAAAAAAAATAACATTTTAAACTTTTTACGCTTAGGCATTATAAGCACTGGGAAGTTTAACGGATTCAGGGTTTCTAACCTATGTTAAGGGATGAAACCGTTTTATGTTGATGAAACTTCAAAATTTGCAAAGTTATAGTTTTTAAACCTGATGACGTATCTTCCCGACGGAGATTAACGAATGCGTAACACAGTTACGATACGTTTAAAGCCATAGTGCTCAGTGCCAACTATGCCACAGTCAGGGCCGGATTAAGGCAGGGGTATTTGTCCCTGGCCCCAAATTTCTAACGCCTACCCCCCCGACCCTGCTGAAACCTTTTTCAGCTAAACAAAATTTCTCTCATAATGTTTGACAATCAAAACTATATATAAAAAAAAATGGGCAGACTAATGAGAAAATATTGAGCAGTAAAATTCTAAAAGATAAGATGAGAAGTAACTAACGAGACAAAATACAAAAATACAAAAATTCTTTCCCTTTTCAGAATTTTCTTCATTTGTCCCTAGATCAGGAGCTGTTTACGTGGAAGAGAAATATGGGAAGGAGAGGGCCCCCTCCCCCTCCCTCAAAAGATTTTGTCCAGAGCCCCGAGTAACCTTAATCCGGCCCTGGCCAGAGTGAAGGATATCACTGACAACAGTGACTATGAAGTATGTTAGTACATGCCGTATGAGTGGCGGCACGTGCAAACCTATTTACTTTGCCTTTTGGGCTTATATGTCAAACTGCCTGAGCGGGGAATCGAACCCACGACCTTTGAAACCCAAAAGAAACGTAAATAGGTTTGCATCTGTATTTATTTAAATCAATTATTTATGCCTCATTTTTGGAAGTTAAGTTATACGGAAGATGCTGACCGGAAGTGCTCTGAAGGTGGGAGATTAGTTTAGTTTCTTAAGTTGGCTAATGAAGCCATGCTTGGCTTGTCCGTAATTGAAAAGGAGAGATATATGCATCGTCAGGGATCTTTAAGGACCCATTCCCATGCCGTCATGTAACTAGAGAAGACGGAATAGGTCATGGGTCAGTAAGTTGACCCGCTTATTAACCTAGAGACCCAGACTGACATAACCTTGTTAAACAATAATCTTACATTATAAACCAAAGTCTCATAGCAGAAATAAAGCAACCGCAACGACGAACCCAGGAAGGGGAACAATGAAAACGTGCAAGTGTGTCAATTCGTTGGCTTGAAGTTGAAACTGGGACGTTGTTGCCCTGAAAAGAAGTTGAAATTGGCACATTGTTGCCTCGACTAACAATTTGCTCTGCGTGGTCATCGCAAAGGCATGTCTTAAATGACGTCATGTACGAAGGACAGTTATTTTTTGCACGCTACTGGGAGTGGGGAGGGGCCTGAACGGGGAATGCCCGTTGGTAGGGGAGTTCTTATGTTAGAGCCACTATTTGATTACGACATTCCTTTGCGTAGGGAGACGATTGACGGAAAGGCAGCACCGAGCAAATACTGGGAAACAACCACGGGTCAAACAAATCCCCGAGCGAAGCCGGGTACGATGCTAGTTTAGGACATAAATTACAGAAAGTAAAGACAGTGTTTTATTAGCGTTAGCTTGGTAGGAGGTCGTTCGTAACCTTTTGGTTCATACATTGTGAGTTGTTTAGATTATAAGCGGATAATTACATTCACTATATACCAATACTCGTTTAAAATACAACCCCAATATTTGTATAAGTCCTTCATTTTAATCATGAAGTTGACATTGTTTTCGTAAATGAAATCCTTAAAATATTCCTTTTGATTAATAATATCAAGAATTTAAAGGGTTGAGGAGGAGAGTGTGTGACCGAGACCCATACTGAAACGTCTGAGATTCATTTCTGTTAGTTCCGTCTAAGTTTATAGAGGGTGCCATGAGTTTTAGGTGGGAATTTCTACTCACTTTTCAGCCTAAAATTAAACTAAACTAAACGAAACTAGCTTGTATTTAATTATTATTTAGTTTAGCTTAGTTGTAATTTAGTTTGCTTTAGATTTGAGCTGAAAAATGAGCAAAAATTGCCCGATGGAATGTGTGGCGCCCTCTGAAAACTCAGATGGAACTAATGGGAATGCGTGGCGCCCTCTGAAAACTCGGATAGAACTGATGGGAATGAAGGTAACACGTTTCGATGGGGAATTTTTAGAGTTACAAATGCTTCTCCCCAACCCTAATATGTACTAGGGCAGCCCCACATATATGGCCGATTTTATAGAGCGCTGTTGTGATTACCCGTTTCCATGAAAGTTCTGTGACGTCACTACATCTACAAATTAAACACATCATTACCAATCGCCCAAACCTCCGAGATTCCCACTGCGGACTTCAATAGAATAAAGATTATAGAGATTTCCACTGCGTACTTCAACAGAATAAAGATTATAGAGATTCCCACTGCGGACTTCAACAGAATAAAGATTATAGAGATTCCCACTGCGGACTTCAACAGAATAAAGATTATAGAGATTCCCACTGCTGACTTCCAACAGAATAAAGATTATAGAGATTCCCACTGCGGACTTCAATAGAATAAAGATTATAGAGATTTCCACTACGTACTTCAACAGAATAAAGATTATAGAGATTCCCACTGCGGACTTCAATAGAATAAAGATTATAGAGATTTCCACTACGTACTTCAACAGAATAAAGATTATAGAGATTCCCAGTGCGGACTTCAACAGAATAAAGATTATAGAGATTCCCACTGCGGACT
>JAHWFP010111348.1:89740-129831 GCA_023313725.1 Lithobius niger
CCCCCCCCCCCCCCCCCCCCCCCCCCCCCCCCCCAGGCACCACTGTTTCGACGCATATTCAAAATTCACGTTTGTGTATATTATGAAGTTCAAACAAGTTCAAACATTTTTTCAGGTATTTAAAGACTCATTTGCAAACAGTGGGTTTTGTAAAGCGCTATTGTGTGCGCGTTGTATCTGAGTCCTGCAAGTATTTTGTGAGCGGCTACGTCTTCCTGGGTGGGGTGGCTTTAATCCATGGCCACCATTGTTTTTGTAACCATCTTGGATATCAACAAGGCACTCTGCTACTGAAAACGTACAATCGATTATCTGTGTTCGTTCTGCAGAGAACTCAAGATAGGTCGCGGACACTATAGTGTCTGGTAACGGATTGAATTCTTCTTCGCACGAATTTCAGCAGTATGTATGGGAATGTGGTATTCATGTCACATGGAGCTACCGAGTATTTGGTATACATCACTGAAATATTCTCTAAAATCAAGTCGTACCTCGGGTCAACCGAAATTGCGACGTTAAATTTCCCAATACAACCCAGAATAATTCAACACACGACCACGCAAATTATTTTTAGGCCCAAATGCGCGCCCTTCATTTAGTTTACTTCTACCAAGATGCCAATTAATAAAACCTACTTTTAATATTACTGAGAAAAATTACTAAAATACAGAAGCAGTTTCCATCAGGGATTTTCGTAACGGTAGAAAAATGAACGGTATTAAAGGGACATACCTTCTCACTAATTTCGAGCATCCTGCTCGAAATTGCCTTTGCGACATTGACGTAGGTTAGAGTGATGCAGCAATCCCGTTTCATGAGAGGAGAAAAACTGGAAAATGAACTCATTTGCAACATTTAAACACGTCTGAGCTAGGGGTGGCACAACAATCGATAATTCGATAGTATCACGATAAAAATTTTAGTCGACTATCGCACTGCACTTTTTCTGATTTATCGAGTCATCGTGCAAACCCCGAAGCTCAAATTTGTTACATCTCGGAAACCGTAATAGCTAGAAACAAGTGGTTTGCGGCTTCGCGTGCGGAATTACAAGGGCTCGCAACCAAGAGTGCAATATTGTTGCTGGCTGATTGGAGAGTTAGTTTAATGCAGAAGCGGAAGTTACGTGACCGGAACCGGAAGTGATGTAATCCAAGGTTCAAGATGGCCACCACCACGTGGACACTGCCATTTTCCAAAAATTTAAGCATATATGGCAACACAACTGCTAAATTGTTTCTACACATTGGTGAGGAAGTAATGGACAATGGCAAAGGCATTTTCATGTCTATTGGCCAAATGGCGAGTGCCACACAACTCACATTCGTGAAGGTTGCACTGTAGGCTTCGGCCGAGGTTGTTTTTTTTTTTTGTTAACAAAATTAAAATGGTTATTCCAGCCTCAAAACTTGCTTTATCGAGATATTATCGATTATCGCGATAATTTTTAAACAGTTTTATCGGGATACAAAATTGTCGTATCATGCCACCCCTATAGTCTGAGCTAATGTTGCGAGACTTAGCCTTACAGGAAAGCCAAGTGAGAGGAATGTACCTTTACCTTGTTCCCCTCGTAGTTTCCCTGGTGTTTTTTTTTACACGAGTCGTGGCTCGTCTCCTTACGCTGTTGCCGTACGCATTCGGGGAGGGAGCCTCCAGTCTTCTCGTGTTCGTTTTATATAATCTTTTAATAAACGAGTGCTTGTGAGAGAAGAGTAGTATGGCTCCACTTAGGCCTATGTTTTTAATAAAATCAACACAAGAACACGCTTCGGATGTCACGGTTGCGCGAGATTACTGTGGGGTTCTGCGAGATGCTTTCCCTTTGGGCTGATACGTTGTCAGACTAGGACAAGATAAGAGTAAATAGGTAATGCCATTCTTTCTCCGCCAGTAGTAAGTATTTGGGCGAACCGTCAGAGGGGGCCTTCGTCAACGAACCCACGTTCACGTTACTGAGCGTCGTCATGGAGATCGAAATATTTAGCTTTACTCAAAAAATGTGATCACGATACGAATGTTGAATTAATCACTTTAAAAAATATGGTAGGTCAGCTTAGGATATCAAATTAATTTTAAACTAGATAGAACTGGCTAATCAAGTTTTTTTTAAATCCGGCACACACGAACGGATTGTAGTTACGAGTGGCGCTAAGTATAACGCATGGTTTTGTATGCTGAGAAGTGTTCTGAGCGAACCATTCGGCTGAATCTTCTTCCGTAATTTACATTTTATTTTTTTGTAACGAACTGAATACGGTTTGGATCGAATGCAGAATAAGTTCTCCAATTTCAGATGTTGCCCACACACGAGCATTTCCTCAATTTACGCATGTATTTGCTGCTGTTGCCGAGTATAAATGACGCTAACGATGCCGCCATTTTTCATTTCAAGTTTCGCCTCTTACGAGAGACTGACGCGTGCTGCTGTCTGGTGCCGTAACTGGAAACAGGTTATTCAATACCCAAGGCCCGCTGAGATAGTAGCTGTGCTCGACTCACAGCTACTATCTCAGCGGGCCTTGTCAGTACCTCACGCAGGGTTATAAACAGTACCGGCCGGACCTTGGATGGAAAATAGCGTACGCGACTGGGTTGGGCAATATGGCCGCAGAAAGGGCCACGGGTGTGATTGATTTCGTCTTGTTACCGCTCTTTGTGAACCGAGGGAGACACATTCCGTACAAAAATGCTGCCTTCTTTGAAACACTTTCTTGATAAACGAACATGTCGCTATTTACTAAAGAGCTACGTGCAGTTACAAAATTTAATAGCTTTGTGGCACAAATACGGAAATTTATTTATTTGTACGTGTGAGCTATTTTCCGGGTGATTACTGGGATTGGGTTAGTGGATTACTAAGCTTTTAGTCAGTTGCCGCTATTTGGCAGTAGACGGCGTGACTCGCCGTACAAAAATTCGCCGATGCGATTTGCTTGGCCAATTCACGAACAGACCTCAAAAAAATTAAATGGACCCCCGGCGGGTTCCACAAAGCTGGAAATCTCGCACACCCAAGATTTAGATTTGCAAATCTGTTGCAAATCTTGTACAAATCTTGTAAATCCGTAAATCTTGGGTAAATCATCTAAATCTTATGCAAACCATTCAAATCTTGTAAATCACGTAAATCTGGCGTGAATCATCTAAATCTTGTAAGTCTGTAACTCTTCGGTAAATCATCTAAATCTTGTATGAATCATTCAAATCTGAGTAAATCTTTAAATCTTCTGCAAATCCGTGTAAATCTTGCAAAACTTCATGAAAATCTTAAATCTTTTGTAAATCTTTAAAGCCCAGAAAATCTTCAAATCTGTGTAAATCTGCAAAATTATATGTAAATCTTTAAATGTTCTGCAAATCCGTGTAAATCTTGCAAAACTTCACGAAAATCTTAAATCTTTTGTAAATCTTTAAATCCCAGAAAATCTGCAAATCTGTGTAAATCTGCAAAATTATATGTAAATTTTTAAATGTTCTGCAAATCCGTATAAATCTAGCAAAACTTCATGTAAATCAGTAAACCTTACTGAAATCTTTTGTAAATCTTTAAATCCCACCAAATCCGTAAATCTTCGTAAATCCGTTGGAAGATTTACAGATTTTCAAATACACTTTTTTTTTGTCTTTGTCGAACCACTAGCTCGAATGGATCACTCGTGGCGGCCATTTTGTCTAGTCCCCTAATATTGTTGTAGGTCGGGCCGGTTTACTGGGTAGGCTATGCCTCACGTTTTCAGAAAAGCGGCATTGCCTAAGGAAGGCAGTTGTGTATTCGTCAGTTCATCACTTAACCCCGTTGGAACTTCTGCCTTGTTATTAATTAAGTCTTCTGAGCAGGGAAACCGTTTCAAGCCGGACTAAATTGATTAAAAGAGCAATTAAATGTTTCTGGCGTTTGTTGTTTTCGATTTAAGCTGCGCCATCTTAATTTGGTTAATGAATCCGTTTCGCCAGTGCCCAGCACCACTTCAAAACAAGATCACTTGTTCGGCCAATTGGACGACTGGGATGGAAAAATCAATATTTTTGGAATTGGATATTAGAGAAAAGTTCTGATAATGGTGTGCAATTTACTGGCATAAATCAAATTTCAAATGTACTCTGTAACTGAAACCGGCCATTATGCATTGCCGAATTGAATTATTGGGTCGAAATTCAACCCAGCCGTGGTTATCAGCCGTGTTTGTTCGATATTCCACGGCACTGTTGTTTGGTTATAAGGAAGAGAACACAAGGTGAGAGCTAATTAGTTTTTTTCCCCCCGATATCGTTATGGCCTATTTCTTGTTAGTGATGCAGAAATTTGTAATTAGATTGCAATCTGTATGTTGAATACAAAGAAAAAGAAAAGGAAAATACTATAATTTGGTAGGAAATATCTAGGGACAAATTTGCTAGGAAATATCTAGGATTTTTCTTACATGCCACAACCGAAACGACCACCAGATCTTACGGGGTGGGGGACGGAGCTCTCTTCCCAAACACATAGGGGTGGGCTGAGAGTAGGGGTCGAACGAATAGGGAACAAACTTATTCGAATATTCGTAAAAAACAGTATTAGAATATACATTCTAAAGTTTTTTCCTTGTTTAGGCCCGACAACCCCCCTCCCCCCCCCCAAAAAATAATCTGCTTTTTATTAAATACCTAAGTTTTATTTAATCTGTTGGCAGTGCAAGGCATACGTATGATAACCGCAAATTTGGTTTAATCTACTAGGCAAGGCAACTTGGAAAGCATACATAACACAACCCCAAATCAAAAATGATTAATTGCCAAACGCAGTACGGAATGGCCGTAAGGGGTCTTTCCATTTCACGTATCATATTCAAGTCGATGTCATGTAGTACAACTGGCTACCAAAACCTTGATTGACTTCTTACCTTCATTCTTTGATTATGAAATGTTTTAGGGAAAACTACTGTGCACATCCGTAATCTCCACTCCCTCCCCCCCCCCCCCAACTTCTCTTAAAAGGACATTCCTCCAAGCGCCATTTTTCTCGATCCTCCACATCAAGTACGGCCCCAAAGGTCTATTTCCTTACCATTACTCAATCCCTTGGTAAAAATTCGCTTTAAAAAGTGGCGTCTAGGAGATTTTCTGTTGAATTATTGTTAATTACTGAATCATGACGATTCATCTCAGTGTGTGCATGTACTAGTTTGCTAATAATTATCATGAGATCAAAAATCTAAAAGTGTAATGCGGTAAAATTTAAAATTAATTATTCCAATAGATCGCCGAAGCAGAATCGTAACACACTAGCCTAGAAAATTATAGATTGTGATGTTAAAATACGAGAATCATTCCGGTTTGTGACGACACGATTAATGCGTTCATGCTGGTTCGTCTATTAGGCACAATGCTAAATGAGACAGTAGCTACGTTACTCGCTGCGAAGAACGGAGCTACTATCTCAGATGACCTTAGTGTTCGTATATGCGGAAGAGGATCAGCGTGAACTGTTATAAGGCAGGCAGAATGTTATGAGGCAGGCCGGGTGTCCCTTTAACTTGCATGAAAGTAGTCAGTCCATAACGCATGAATCATTCCCACTACAATTTGGTTGGAAGGGGAAGGGAAGAAAGCATGGTGCGGACTGACTGCGACTCGAGAGGCCCACGGAAACACTTAAACCAAATCAAATATAAAAAATAAAAAAATACCATAAAATGACACGGAACATTCTCGCGAAGATTCGAATGGAATATATCCTATTTGAATATGCTCTTAACGAACGAATATTCGAATATTCGTCCGACCCCTAGCTGAGGCCAGGTTGATTAGAGATGACAGCAAGTATTTACAGCAGGGCTCGCATTTTTAAAGTGCTCATCTCTGGGCAGCAGTGTCTCTTATCTCTCCTCTCTCCATGATCTTTTCTGCTTCGTCGCCCGACCTTAATCAAAACTGCTGAAATATCCTACAACGCCTACATTGACTATGAATAAACCCTTGATTACGCCTACGTCAAGCCTATTTCATATTATTAGGCCTTCACCAACTACACGAAAGGCAGGTTGCTTTCCTTTCTTGACAACGTGAATGTGGTCGTCAGGGGACAGTCATTATTTACTGTGGGGGAAGGGTGGGGGGCGGAGGAAGAAATTGGGGTAGGGGAACCAAGAAATTTTCCAGTCCTTGAGTTGGAGTCATGAATTATTTAGGCCTTATCGGGTGGGAAGGTCAGAAGAAAATGACCATACTAGACGAAAAGAAACACAATTCTAAGCCTAAAAAATGGCACTTGCAGGAATGAAAAATTGTGTAAATGCCCTGGCTTATCGTAGACCCCCCCCCACCACCTTGCCCAATCACATAAGTGTTTACAAGGTACTGAAGTTTTCAGAGTCAGTGGTAATGTTGAGTACAATGTCCTTTTAAAAATGGACTTGGTTTGTGTGGGAGTCTTCAATCTTGCTAGGGTTGACTGTGTTGGAGGTATGGATTTGTAACATATTTGATTATTATGAAAGGTTTACTGTACTGCTGTGAATCTCGATATGTGATTTAATAAACATGTCTTGGTGTCTGTAGTTTCTCTCTGTCTTTGTCTACAGTTTGTCTTGGTCCTAGTGTCCACAATTCCTCTTTGTACTAGCTGCTCACTCTTCTAAGGATGGCCGTTACTTGTTTACTCGAATCGCAGAAGCTCCCGCGCTTGAGTTATTTCTCAGGTGGCTTTGAGGAAGTAGACAGTGGTCATCAGAGATAACAGATGAGGCCGTGACCGTGATTTATGATTCTGAGCGAAGCTGATGTCGAAGCCGCTGCAGCGCCATGTTGTTCGCGAATTCGGCCGTTGCTGCTGTGCGATGATGATTCCCTCCCTTACGGTATTTAACGGAACTAATTCGATTCATAAAAGCAATTTTGAAAATGTGTTATTAAATGTTTTTTGGGGGCTCCAGAGCCCTTCAGCAAGGCCCTGGTTCCTGGCCTTTTGGGCCTTTTTTTTAACATGGATGTTGATGAATCTCTGAAAACTGATAAATATTGAGAATTAAAGCTGAAATTAATGGTGGTTGAGCACTTGAAATTATGCTGTTCTCACCCATAGAGATCTCTAGGCAGACTGTTTCTCTCTTGTGTGGGTTCGTCAGTAGAGAACACTGTGTGGTTAAGAGCCTGGAAACCTTGCTGGGGGTAGTTGGCTCCGTATATGCTCTCACCTCCACTGACGAGCTCAAACCAGGGCGAAACAGTCTGTCTAGAGATCTCTATGGGTGAGAGCAGCTTGATTATAAGTGATCAACTGCTATTAATAGGCCTAAATCTGAGTGCCTAACATTCAGTAGAATGGAGCCCATACAAGTTGCAGCTTCTTCTTTTTGGCGTGATGAAACCAGTCCGGTTTTGTGCTTGTTGAAGCTGAAAATATGCTCGAAAACAAAGTTCAGTTGTCTATAATTGTTCTGCTGCATTCAATGCTTAAACATTAACGATTTTATGTGACATTTTGAAATTATAGGCTTTCTTTAATGGCTGTGTGCAAAGCATTAAAGATTTTGGACGGCACGTCGTTTATCACAAATTTGATAGAAAGGGCCACTGAATAATTTGTTTCAGTCGTGTAAAAAATGTTAGTTTAATGGCAAACCATGATTTTCTTAACAAAATTGAATAAACCGAAAATGGGAGGCACTTCTGTTGTTATTAATGTTCACCGAAGCTTTAAAATCGATGTGCAGGGTTTTTAGGTTTAACACTGGTTCACAGACTGTGATAAACAGGAGAGATAGCCAATTGGGCTCGAAAACTGTTAAATAAATACGGATGCAAACCTATTTACGTTGCCTTTTGGACTTAAATGTCAAACTGCCTGAGTGGGAAATCGAACCCACGACCTTTGAAACCAAAGGCCGGAGTCCTATCACTTACAGCCATACTGACATGGCCTAGGGCCATGGCCTAGGGCCATGCCAGTATGGCTGAGTGGTAGGACTCCGGCCTTTCGTTTGAAAGGTCGTGGGTTCGATTTCCCACTCAGGCAGTCTGACATTTAAGTCCAAAAGGCAACGTAAATAGGTTTGCATCCGTATTTGTTTATCACAGACTGTGATGCAATGCGTGGGAGTGTTTCGTCTGGCCCACTCTACCTTCGTGTTCGTAAACATCAAAGAAAACAAGCTAGCCAAGAACATCATTCGTAATCGTGTCACCGTTCTCGTGTGCCTCAAGGCTACGTTCTCGGGCCACTGCTATTTATATTATTGATCAACAATCTGATGAATAATGTCCGTCGTAACAGTGGCTAGACGAAGTTTGCCGATGACGGTAAACTTCATTCGCAAGTAAATGAGTACTTAAAGCGTGCCAAACAGCTCACCGATATCACCACCGCTCACTAAAGTTGTTCCCAAACGCATGAATTACTTCTCGATCTCGCAGAGTGACGTCACTGCTGAAGCATCGGAATGTTCTGCTCTTCGGTGAATCCACCGACTAAAGATGGCGGACCTGCCGTTTTAGTTCGGACTTTTAATCCAAACATGATTAATAGTGGCTGAAATGGTCGTCACGGAGAATGTCCCGATTACAGAGTTGGTACGGGATGCTTTTTTTTTGTTACAGATGTTTCAGATCCGTGAGACCGGATGACTCGGGTGACTCATCGGTTTGATCCGGTGACACGGTTTGAACAGGCGTGACCTGAAACTGTCCCTGTGACCTGGTATGACTGAAATTGACCCAAAGAGTTGAAAGTGAATAATTAACTACTAACACATGTTTTATGGGAAAAAGATGACACTTCAATAGGCCAGCGTCAAGTGACGTCATATTGCCTACGACATAGCATCTGGAGGGCATAACTACAAGGTGCACTAGATTAAAATGTAAGGGATAAAACGGCACTTCTAGTCAAGACACTGCTTTGAGAGCCGGTTTCTTAGGCTTAAAAAAAACGTTGTTTTCACCAACAACAAAAATCGCGCGTTATAGGCTTAAGAAATCCCGTCTAATAGCATTGGCTTCAGTAAGACGCCCTTCTTTTTTCCCCTCCAGTGCCCCTTGCAGCTAACCCAGTTACCGGCTCCACCATAGAGTTATATAGAATAATACTTTGTTATGTCACTGCCCTATAGAGCAGTGACATTTGCCGCCATATTGGCACCAGTATGGGTTTTGGAGGGCATAACTACAAGGTGCACTACATAAAAATGGAGGGAAAAACAACGGAAGAGCGGATTTCTTAGGCTTAAAATATCGTTGTTTTCTCCAACAACAAAAATCGCGCGTTTTAGGTCCAAGAAATCACTCTTCACAGTATCGGCTTCAGTATGACGCCCTTTTGTTTCTCTCTGCAGTGCCCCTTGCAGCTAACCCATTAAGGCTCCAGCACAGAGTTATATACAATAATACTACGTCGTGTCACTGCTCTATAGGACGTGTAATCGTTGCGGAATTACATAGGAGTGTATACTCATTTACACTCCTGAGTCGTAGTGTAACCCAGGAATGCAGTGGTTATGGTTTCATGATGAATGCTAATTTAATTCGTGAAACATGGACATACACATGAGCAACCAAACCGTACCAGTGTTGAAAACGGTGCATGTAAGACCATCTGTGCATAGCACGGGCTTCAGTAAATAAAAATATCTGTAAAGATGCATTTGCGTTAATAAATAATACGCTGAACTAGAGCAAAGCATAATGTTGATAAAAAAAACAACAACACACATTTATCATTTTCATCCAGTAGCGATTGGAATGTGTATGTTTGTATGTGTGTATATGCAAATCTTAAATGCTGTCTATGGACGTTTCCCTTTGGCCGTGTCAGTGTGGCTCAGCGGTAGGACCTCGGCCTTTGGTTTCAAAGGTCGTGGGTTCGATTCCCTGCTCAGGCAGTCTGACATATAAGTCCAAAAGGCACGTAAATTGGTTTGCATCTGTATTTATTTTATATAAATAGATATATAGATGCCTTTATTTTTATCGAAGTGTGCTTTAAAACACTAACACCGATGACTAAAAACGAAGCTGCAAATAAGACGGCAAGTAAATATACTACAACAGAAGTATATTTACTTGCATACATGAGAACATTGATACTTTTCTGGTGATAATTAAATGACAAAAATTTAAATATTAAATTATAAGAAATAAAATAAGTGAAAATCTTTCTTCAGTCTTTGATGATTTTAGCGTGGCGTCTTTTCTTATCCATTATATGCTAACATATCATCATATTTTCTTACCTTAACATTATAAACCAAAGTCTCATAGCAGAAACGAAGACAACGACCCCACGAAGGAGAACCCCTACAATGAAAACGGGCGAGTGTGTCAATTCTTTGGCTAGAAGTTGAAACTGGTACGTTGTTGCCTTGAAAAAAAAAGTTGAAATTGGCACATTGTTGCCTCGAATAACAATTGGCTTTGCGCGGTCATCTCAGGGGCCAGTCTTAAATGACGTCATTCACGAAGGACAGTTATTTTTTCTCACGGCACGGATCGCTCATGCTGAAGCGATAAACTGGGAGTGGGGAGGAGGACCTGAACGACAAATACCCGTGTGTAGAGCAGTGAGTTTGTTAGTCCTGCTCGTTAGAAAGAAGGCAGAAAAAAGATTGGGGGGGGGGGGGCGGGGGGGGCAATGCATCTGTTACCATTAAGCATATGATTACGCCTTAACTTAGCCTACATGATAAGTTATTTGGGGTAGGATAGGAGGAAAGGAGGGACGGGACACGGGAGGTAGAGGACGGGAGGAAAAGGGGAAGATTCCAGGAAGAAAAAGTACCTGTCAACTACGTGTTGCAAAGGGGAAGGAGTGAAGCAGAGGGCCGGGTAGAAGGACAGGAAGGGAGGAAAATGTAGGAGAGAGGGGAAGGCGAAGGCAGGGAGATCACGGGGGGAAAGGGGATGGAGAAGACGGGACGAAAAGGGAAACTTACAGGAAGAAAAACACCGACCGAAAACTGGGAAACAACCACGGGTGAAACAAAACCCGGGCGAAGCCGGGTATGATGCTAGTGTTAGATAATCTAAGCTTATCATATTCATTACTTTAAATTTTTTTTTTCACATGCTCCTTCTCTTTCCGCTGATTGAGTGAGCAATGCGAACGAAAATCAGCATTTGTTAGCCAGTGCGCTCAAAAATGGGATTGAACAACTTACGCATGTGAAGCTTGCACATACAATAAACTAAACCATGTCAATTTGGCTGATGTAACGACATCCTGAGCAATGGCAAATGTGAGAAGTATGAATGAAAAATTTACAGACATAAAACTCCTCCAGAAAAAAGGTAGAGGTGATGATAAGACCATGTGAACTTTTGTACATTAACAGTCCTATGGAAGCTGTGATATCCACCCAAAACCAAAACTGGTATAACAGAAGCCACCAAGTTTCCAAAAAGTCTCGGCCTCTTAAGTAGTGATATCATTCAACCAGGGAAAGGCCGCCAAGGTTAATTCTATTAGCCAAGTTAATCGTACCGAATAATTCTTTGGACGTTAAATGGAAACTTGAAGATTGCTGCGACGAGTAGCAAGCAAGCTTCTAGTTTTCAATGAACTTTCGAACTATTAGTCGGTGCGATTCACTTGGCTAATAAGATTAACCTTGGCGGCGTTTTCCTGGTTGAATGCTATCACTACTTGCAAAGCCGAATCTTTTTTGGAAACTTAGCGGCTTCTCTTATACCAGTTCTGGTTTTGGGTGGAGTTAACATGACAGTGGATGGAACTACGGCAGAAGTTAACGATTCCGTGTTGGCGAGCCTCCATCTTTAAATTATTGGTCGCCAATTGGCGATTTAGAGAAGATTAGGATTTGGCTGAGGAAGCATTGCCTCGTTTCGCTAAGCTGGTTCAGTTCTACGAACGCGGCTTGCGCTGCGCAACCGTCCTAGAAACGGGAAGGCGGCAAACTTCCCGCCAATCCTGAATGCGAAGCAGGAAAGCGGCGTGCTCCTCGCCCAAGGGGCAGCGCGCGATAGTACGAGAGAACGTAAGAGAGAGAGATAGAACGAACGCTCAGCAAGCAAACTGGATTGGGCACCCAAGCGTAATAGAAACGGGAGGCGATATTGGAAATAAGGGAAAAAGAACTTGGGAGTTCGTTCGTCACAATCCAGTTGGAAGAAAAAATGGCCACGGAATATGGAAAGTATAATATGTGCTCCTCGGATGTCTGATGCCTCTTCCTGCTTGGTGATTTTCTATTGGCTCTCTCGACTAGGACGGTAAAATACAACCCCTTTTCTTTTTACCTTTCTTCTATCAAATGGTTGTGAGCGGAATATATCAACAGAAAAATCTACAGACCGTGAGATAGAACCGGCCCTCGGGCAACCAGACCGGCGGAATAAGGGGACGGCCAACACCGATTTTTTTTTGTTACTATTCAGCCGCACGTTTTCTTTTGTTTATTCTTGTCTCCCCCAGCCCCTTACCTCCGTATCTCCTTTTCAAACTTGGTTTCCTTCCATTTAATAGACATTCAAAGCCTCGCGATGTTTGTGAGGGAAATATATTTCGCAAACCCCTGATGGAGAGTTTGGGGGTGGGGGGGGGGGGGGCAAGCTTGAGTTCGTTTGGTGTGATTTGTAGGTGAGAAAATAAACGTTTTGAAACGAGCCCTGTCTTTTAAAAAAGCATTTATATGGAATGTTCGCTTCCCTGCGTGGCTTGCAATTTTGCTTCATCTTGTGAAAACTGTATAAATTAATGCGAGCAAGAAGGCTAGAGCTTAAACAACGGGCCGTAAGGCTCCATAACATAAGCAAATATAGATCAGTGACATTTGCCGCCATATTGGAACCAGTATGGGTTTTGGAGGGCATAACTACAAGGTGCACTACACAAAATGGAGGGAAAAACAACGGAAGAGCGGATTTCTTAGGCTTAAAATAACGTTGTTTTCTCCAACGACAAAAATCGCGCGTTTTAGGTCTAAGAAATCACTCTTCACAGCATCGGCTTTGGTATGACGCCCTTCTGTTTCTCTCAGCAGTGCCCCTTGCAACTAACCCATTAAGGCTCCAGCATAGAGTTTATATACAATAACACTAGGTCGTGTCACTGCTCTATACGCAAGTCGCTATAAATTAGACAAAGAAAAGAGGCGAACAAGCCGTACGGCGAAAATCTACACTAGAAATTTCCCAGTTCAGGAAGCCACATTACGTGCATCTACGTTTTGTTGGAGTGATATATGAACCAGTCCGTTCCCAGACCACTTACACAACACGTTTTATCAATACATATTTTTATCAATACACCTTTTATCAATACACCGGTGAAGGAGTGAGAAAAATAACAAACGTTTGTTGTGTTAGTTGTTGCCAGTGATGTGGGGACGAATTGGGTTTCTAATTCGAATCCGGGTCATGCCACTTCGACGAAATGTAAGTACATAAAGTTGGCTTACTGTACTACGTTATTCCTAGTGCATGATTTTCGCTGTTTTCCTCTTACCGTTTCAGTATAATTGACCGACAGCCACGCCCTTAACGACTTGAGGGAAGGCGACTCAATTAGACAGTTGTAGTTTGGATCATAAGGCACCCCCTATTATCAGCGCTGAGCTTTTTTTTATTAACTTGGAATACAACAGGGTTAGAGAAACGTGGCGACTAAAGCGCCACCTAGGTATGGGTATAATATGTTGTACAATGGTGTGTCTCTTGATAACACAAGTTAGTAATTATAGTGGTGAGTTTTAACGTTTTCAAGCTTAGGCTTAGGCTTAGGCTATAGGCTATTTGAAAGATTTTAAAGCTTTACAAGTATATAGCTACAGCATTATAACTTTTAAACCCTTTGGGTAGCTGGATAACGGCTTTTGAATCTTTTAAATAGCCTATAATGCTTTTAAAGGGACATAAATCCTTCCGGTATGTCGTGCGAACCGTTGAGAATAGCGTTTGCCACACTTACACAGGTTAGATTTAATGTCGCAAAATCATCTCTCACGAAAGAAAAAAAAACAAGAAAATGAATGTGTTCGTAACATTTACATGCGTTCGAACGATTGTGACAAAACCGAGGCATACAGGAAAGCCAATCAGGATGCATGCACCTTTAAATCTTTTAAATACAGTAACTGCCTACAGTCTTGCAGGAAATGCAGTAACTATACCTGCAGTAAATACTTTTTAAATTTTCCGTTCTCACCCTCTGCAGGAAATTTACACCACCAAATTCTGTATCTGAAAAAAAGCAAATATGAACAAGTGTGGCTCTCATATTTGGCAACATTATCAATAACTGAAATATTAATCATACATTAGACTGCCCAAACACAACTTTTGCCGCACCACGTTGCCCCAACAATTTTGGAAGCGTCATAGCGTGTAGCGTCTATTTCGATGGCAAAACGTTCGTCTTCACCCCTAGTGACTTTCACTACGGATTAGAAATACCTGTTACCATTAGTCGTAATGGCGAAAGTTCCTCCAAATCCCCCATCTAATGGATTCGAAGCCGGTGAACAGACTTAAAACCCTCCGAGTTACCCGTGGTGCACCCCTGGATGTATCTACAATGTGAGATCGCAGGTATACAGTGAAATCAATAATACTCGTTTAATTTTAACACTTATTCCAGCGGACTGTGCCCAGTAGGGATATTTCAACTGGGTCACCGTGCTCAGGAGACTATGAATTACGGTAGTTTTAACTGTTAAAGGGATATACCTCCCAGCGCCATTTTTCTCATTCCTCCACATCAAGTACGGCCCCAAAGGTCTATTTCCTTACCGTTAGTCTTTCCCTTGCTAAAAATCCTTTTTAAAATGTGGCGTCTAGGAGATTTTCTGTTGAATATAATGGAACTTTATTTACTAACGATCCGTCACTAAATGATGCATTGCGCACGTACAATGATCAAGACGTTTCATCTCATAGCGACTAATGCGGTAAAAATTAAAATTAATTATTCCAATAGATCGCCGAAGCAAAATTATAAGGCACTAGCCTAGAAAATTATAAATTGTGATTTTAAAATACGAGAATCATTCCGGTTTGTGACGACACAATCGTTGACTTGATTCTGTCTCGTGTACTATTCACAAAGCCAACCGAGACAGCAGCTATGCGAGGAACGCAGCTACCACCCCAGCCGACCTTGGCACTGTAATTGCTCGGATGTCGATATGCGCGTAGCTGTGATTTGGCACGAGGAATGTTATAAGGCAGGCCGGGTGTCCCTTTAAATTAAATTTAGGATGAACATCCTCGTCGCCATTGTAAAGTTGGCAGATAGCCACGCCCTTAAAGGCATATCAGATAGAAAGGAGACACAACCAACAACCGTAGTTTGGGTCATAGTACAGTGCAGGACTCTTGCACTGAACCCTTTTATTAACTTTGAAATGTGACGCCAATATGACGTCACAGGAATACAACAGGGTTACCTGTGGAGACTTAAGCGCCCACTATGTGTAGGTGTTATCTGTAGGGTTAATCTCTTGATTAGCAGTTATAGTGGTGATGCTGAGCCTATCTCACAGCAACTACATCTAAAAACAACGTTAAGTCCGGTCAGTTGCCTTGGTTCGAATTTCACCAGGTGGGATGCGAATTTCACGCGGGAACGAATTTCACCAGGCCGCTTCATTCTTCTTTGGTTGCCAAACTAAAAATTCGTGGGCCCAGGCCGTGTTTCCACCTTTTTTTTTCCGTACTGGTTCTTAGGTTTATTTCGAATTTTGATAAGGGAAGGAAAGGAACTTATAATGCTTTCTCCGTACTGCTATAAGGGGGGGGGGGGGGAGGACGAAAATAACATTGCATTATTATCGGCAACGGCATTGTTGCCTGTTAGCCTTCGCTTCGAAAACATATTCAATGCTCACTCCAGTGAAAAAACTTTATTTTGAGATGTAATGTCTATGCGGGAGAGCACCTTTTTCCCTCTCTTTGCTAAAAATCGGCAAACAGCTGTTCAAGCCGCGGGCGCTCGTGGTCTTTTGCGGCTCTCGTTTTTGAGACGAAACTCACTTGAAAAAACGAAAAGGAAGAAATCACAGAATGATAAGAGAAAACTCTTCTTAAGCGTTCGTGATTCGTTTTCAAAATGAGAAGACAAACACGGTCCACCAGATTTTCTGGAGAAAAGAACAAGTTCTAAAAAAAAAAATCTGCATTGTAACGCGCTATATATTTACGAATAGCAGGGCACAACATGAGTGAACGCTCATGGTGCGCCTTGCAGTTACATAAGCTGCTTGGCGTTCAGTCAACTTCCGTCTACACCGGAACCTGGCCGTACGCCAACAGCCGGGTAACGAGCCTGCTCTATTGTTCAAACCAGTTAGAGCCGGCTTCTACCTGTTAGCGGTTGTGCATCGTAAAGCCTCAAGCTACTTCTATTGTTCAGCACCCCCCCCCCCCCCCCCCGTATAAATACGAGGGTCTGGACAACGGTAAGGCACTTGGTGAAAAGCGCATAGCCGCAGACCAAATCCTCCGTGTTAAAGCTTAGCGCATGCGTCGTACATGTATTGGCGTGTGTGATCGCACACACAATGAGCCCACACCCGGAGTTTCATGATTGCTTGCGTCATACGTTTTAGGATTACATAAATCTCGATGTATATCAGTCGGTGTTTCATACTTATCTGTTTAGGGTAAATAAAAAAGTATGGTCAAAAAACACTTGGAGCGCCATTTTTCGCATGATCATGCCTGGACCTGCGAAAGGTGTTAACATGGAAGATTTGGTTTGCGGCTAAGCGCTTGTCACTTGGTGTGGGGCAGACAACTCGAAAGGTTATCTCCCTGGACTCAGCTCAGGATAAGACCAAGCTCCTAAACTTCTGTTTTATACCTAATATGTGTTCTCAGTGCAAAGTCCCCTAGCTATGCACTAAGGAGTAAATTGGGTTTAAGATTATTCTTAACTTCAATCGTCTACTCCCTGAGTACGTCACAGCATTTCAAAACAGGTGTCGTGCTTTGCCGGAAAACATGTTGGCAATACTTTGGCCAGAAAACGCAAAAGCCGTCTAACGAGCGAAATACATCACGATCACGCAATAAGCCATCAAGACTTAATTATAAGTTTGGACTCGACCACAAAATAATTTGGTGTGCAAGTTGAAATTGAACGACCTGGTGCGAGTGCTTTTAAGAGTAGTTTTAAGTATCGGGTCTTTTATTGCACATTAATTACAAAAAAATATATTTCCAATGTTAATAATATGTGGTAAGCTTTTTATCAAGGCCTATACGAATTAGTAAATATCTTAACATTTTTTTGTAAGATTTTTAAATAAAGGTTGGATGTACACTTATTTACTAGCAGAAGTATGCAATGCAGGGTGTCTAGTGCCAAAACACCACGTTGAAAATTCCTGCCTTTTTCCTGACTTTTTTGTACTTTTTCCTGATTCACGGACTTTAGAGAAAACCTTGAGGTGCTGCTCCCAGCTTAGAGTTCTGGAGGAAGCCAGTTTTTTATTTTTTTTTTGAAAAAAACAAACTTGTTGCCTCTTCACAGCACGCTCCCACACTACCGTTTTCCACCAAAACCAAAAAAGTAAACACATGTCAAGCCAAATTTATACTCAAGTCCACCGCGAAATATGCAGCACTGTTTTTCCGCAACACGCAGTAAGTGTTCAAAAATGGTAGGCCTAATCCGTAAAAAATTAATAATATTTAAAAAAATAAAACGTCTCTGCTAACAGATTCTGCTATGAATCGGTCTTGATATTTACTATTTTGTCATGTGAGAAGCACTTCTAAATTGAGCCATATTAAGCAGGAATTACATAATGAATAAAACACAAGGTAAAGGGTCAATGAACCGAACAGTCTGCATTAAAGACTGGCCTTGTGAGGAAACAAGATGCGCTAACCTGAGAAATAAAGAAAAGACAACTGCCCCGATTGGGACTCGAACCCAGGACTTTTTGCTGACTAGACTGAGCGCTCTAACCACTGTGCTACTGGGGCGGATACTGGCTGCAGTCACAAACACACACAAGGAGGGAAAGCTCGGCCGGAGCCTGTAGCCAGTATCCGCCCCGGTAGCGCAGTGGTTAGAGCGCCCGACCTAGTCAGCGGGCAGTCCTGGGTTCGAGTCCCAGTCGGGGCAGTTGTCTTTTCTTTCTTTCTCAGATTAGAATATCTTGTATCCTTACAAGGCCAGTCTTTAATGCAGACTGCTTGCTTCGTTTACAGGAATTACAATTTTTTATTGAACACTAAGAGATGAAGAAGGCAACTTGCTTTAAAACAGGAATTTTAAGTATGAGTTTTTCTCTTGTTACGTCTCATAATATCAGTATTTTTTTTTTCAAGAGTGCGACTATCCTACTGAGCAAAGGTAGTTTACTGTCAGTCAAAGACGTTTTAAGTAGTGAAAATGGTAGCCTGTGGATCATTTCTTAATTCGCAGCATTCGTTTACTAGCTATGAACAGCAAAGTTTCAATTTGAAAAATCCTCTAAAATTGTGAAAAATCACACATAACAGCAAAACCCGATGCTTTTTTCTGCATTTAACATCGTAAAAAAATAGAACCAGGAATTAAGGCATACGAAGTTGATGTATATCAGTGCAATTCACCTTTAACTTAATTTTAAAAAAGGTTTAATTTCCTTTTAACATCATTTTTCGCTCTTCCCATCCCCGTCTAGGAAACGTTTCAACCTACAATGGAAGAAATGACACGCTCGGGAAGGGGGATGGGGGAAAATGTCCAGATTTGGTCGCGTCTGGTTTCTCAGGCTTCCTCATTGCTTCCTGCCAAGGTTTGTCATCTCTCCCCATCCCCTCGACGTCCCCCCCCCTCCCCTTCCCGAAAACCAGGAATGGGGCCTAGAGGTCTCATAATAAAACGCCATATATAAAGTCTTGCCTCGCCAGTCCGTTGCAACCGATTTCGCAGTTTGCGGTATCCGCCGACACGTTTTGTTATTACTAGTTATCGCCTCCCAAATTCAGAATCATTCTTGTTTGAGTAGCTATACAAATACTATATCAACGGACAAATAAACAGTTGTTATTATAATGGTCGCGTCCTTTCTTGAGTCCTCCCATGATGCAACGCAAATTATCGACTGAGCTGTACTGGCAGCAAGGCGCACTGACAGAGCTGAAAAAAAATGGCGGCCACTCCACCACCTTCTGAACTTCGTCAAGGAAAAGTTAACAACAGTCAAGCCGGGGAAGTAATTATAACCGTTGCGCGTTGATATCAGCAAGATGTATTCCCCAATAATACCTTGAAAAGTAAGAAGGATTCATTAAAGGCTACTGCAGAATAAACTAGATTATTTCGACACAAACTTATTGCCATTGTTGCTCATAGTTCGTTCATCACATTCCTCAGCTCGTCTGCATTTCAACGACATCATTCAAAACATACGATTTGTTTGTTTGTACGTCTTCTCCTCCAGAAGTAATCCCCTACGAAGGCGAGAGATGAAATATCGAGAGAGAGAGCAAAACGAAACACACATTAAAAAAGTTCAGTTTACGTGGAAATCACTCGCTTTGCTCGCTCAGTCCACGCACCTCCGTGCTTCAGAGACATGAATTTTTGAGTCAGTTGATACAAAACCAATTTTTAAGATCTATATATGTGGTATGTTGCAAAATTACGTCGTCCTTGTTAAGTTATGTTTTTGCATGCATCCTTTTCCATGCATTTTTCTGAGTACGTAACTAATAGCTTCAGGACGGTTTGTTTGTCACGAATTTTAACCCATGCATGAACAAACTATGACGTCATGAACAATAATCATGAGGGCCAAAAAAAAAAGCGTAACGTTACTTTTTCAGGTCCTTTCGCGTATTTGAGGGTGATAAAATCAACTCACAGCGATGAAAATAGACCTAACCGAAGCGCAATTTAATTAGCCTTCATTTGGTCCTACTCCCATCTTTGTAGGTGCTTTGGTTCCAGAGGAGTAGAGGTACACGCACGCACACACATCATACGTCTTTCATGATGTAGATGTTATGTTATGTAACGTTATGTTAGCAAACAGCGGTAGGGATTTTTTTTTTGCGGTAGGTCCCACTTTGAGTTCTCCTGTGTGTTGTAATCGAAACCGAAACTGAACCTGAACTCCAGCAAATTCAACGCCGTAGCCTTTGCGTCTGCCACTAAGAGGCGCTGGTAATGAATTAGCATGGAGATATATTACGAATCCCACGTTCCCGTGTTCAGAAAAAGTAGAGAATTTTAGCAACACAAAATGTTTATTTTTTCCAAAAATAACAACAGATTAACTTTGTTACCTTTCCAAAACTGCCGAATTTTACCACACCTCAGACGTCCACGGTTGTGACGGGATCCGGTTCTGGGCACTGCTAGTTAGCGACAGTTTCAAGCTTTCTGGCGCTTGTAAACTCCGAGGGAAGTGTGGAGCTTGAATGCGTTCCCCGGATTTTCGCTGACGGCGTCGGAAACATTTGGCGGGAAACTCCTTGCATTAGACAAAGGGGCGGATCGAAGGAGTGAGGTGATTTTGGGCCATCGCCTAGAGGCGCGTGTGGTTATGTCCCCCTTCCCACCTCCCACCGAGAGTGGAATTGCCCACAGCTACACAGACCCCAGCAGCTGTTAGCCTATATTTCCAATCACTAACCATCGTTTGTTTGTACGGCGTACAATAAGAAAAGTAACGTAAGCTGGAGACCCATGCCAGCAACTGTACTACGTTCCTTCTGTGAGAATGAAGGCCTGCTGAGACAGAGTGCGGGTCCTGCCCTTGGTCCACGTCAGAGGTGGTTTCAAAGTGATTGTCTTGTTTCAGCTTTTAGTCTTGTGTGCAGCCGATACGGCCGTGAAGACGACTTTGTTCGTCCGTTGCCTTTTTCAAGGATGGTCAAGTGGACTTTAAAGAACACGGCAGACTAAAACATTGTTGCTTCCGTATAGTTAATCGGCTATCTCGACGCGACTCAATAAAATAATAACATTTTATAGTCGCATTTAACCACTACACGAAGACATGCAATCATGCAATCATGCAAGGATTTTGTTAACGACACACATTAGCTTCATTTAAAATAGTCTCGACACCGTGTTGCATGGCTAATAAGCCTACTCTCCAACCCAATTATCTGTTAACTGCTACTTACAATATTAAAACGGCAATGGTTGATGGTTACTAATTTTAGATTACAAAATAGAGATCGCTTTGCAGTACGTGGTAATAATAATGATAGAGGTGTGCGCCTTAACTGGAACGTGGTAGAAGTGTACAGAAGAACGGTTGTGACTATGTACTTGCTGCAGCCATTAAGGGTTTGTTTTTTAGGCTACTTTTGTTCAATGCGTACTTGGAACTGTAAAATTATTTAAACCGTGGAAAATTATGTAAACCATTGTAGTGTGATGAGATCGCTCGCTTTCCATTAACTTGGTGGCAGCAACTGGGTTCTGGCCTTCAATGAGTGTACTCAAGTGCCCGTAAATGCATCCAGTTGAACTTTTATTAAATTGCCCAGGTAGCAGTTTTTTTTTTTTAAATAGTGTTTGTGGACAATACCACATCCTGGGCTCCCCTCCCCTGAGAATTTTAAGCTTGAAATTCGGGAACTTTACGATGGCGGTCTTTTTCACATAACTCGTTGCCGTAATGTAAACATTACTTTAAAGTCTGTTTCAGTTCGGTATTGTTCTAGTTGAATGTTTCCTCTAATGTAATAAATCTTGTTTTATTCACTGTGAACTTTAATGTTATCTGCTAGTCCGGTATATCTTTTAAAGCTATGTAGTTTAACATAGGTTTGAAATCTAAGCTACTCTAGCTTATTTTGTATTAATACTTTGATGCGTGCATGTTCTATGACGTCGCTAAGATTGCTACGTTAATTCATTAATGTTTAACTAGCCTTTAATGTATCTCATTCGAAGCACTGTTAAAAGCTTGTTAAAAATGTCCGACAGTTTACCGATATTTACTCCTGAAATATTGGCTCTAAAAACATAATATAAAAGGTTAATATGCCAGTTCAAGACAGAACATGATGGAATCTATAGAATTTAAGTTGTACCGCGTGTTCCAATGTCGAACGACCAGTATAAATTAGTATGAATGGGATAGTGGCCATTTTTTGCCGTTAAGATATATGGAAGTGCGGACCTGTAGGAGAGCGATGTGTGACTTCGGGACCATCTGGCTTGTGATTCTTCCTTTCTTAGTGTGTGTAGCACGCGTGCTCAGTTGTCGTGATTTGGTCGGTGGTACAAAAGGCAAGCTAGAGATCTTCCTTCCTTTCTCTTACACAACCTATGTGGCTGCGTGAGGCTACGCATGAGTCAACCAGGACTTGGATCATTGACGCGGCCTAGTTGCGGCAAACGTGAGGATGATGTTGAAATTTTTCAAACCCAAATGCAATACAGCTGCTGCAGCAAAAATTTGTTTATGTTAAACAAATTTTATTTACCGAAAAAACCAGCAATTTTATTTTGTTTTGCCGGCTCGGGTGTTTTGAATGAACCAATCTAAATGCAGTAAAAATTAAAGCCGATGAGACGCGTGGCGACATCTAGCATCTAAACCATCAACAAGAATGTTGCAAGGTCGACTGAGATAAAGCCTGCTCCACCGATTTCCGAACCAGACTTCCGGTGGAATGCGGATCCTCCGGTGACTGAGGGGCAGTAGGCAAACTGTGTCATCTGTTACGCTGGGTTCACCCGTTTTGATGAAAATGTCCGCGTGTACCAACCAAGCATTAAACGTATGCATAACTATCACGCAAGCCGTTCTAAACTTTCACACCCTAAATAACACTTGTACTCTCAATGTGTTTTATAAACAATCGACTTAAAAAGTTTAAGTTTCAAAGGAATCTTTAAAAATCCACAGACAATCTTGAAAGAAAGATGGACTTCTATTTTAGTCTAATCCTAGCACTTGAAGCCTTGGCTACGTACAAGACCACTTGACATACTTGAAATACTGTCTATGTCTCCTTCGAACAGATTCAGTTAACTCGAGATCACCTATTGAGTAAGGAGACCAGACTGGACTATCATACTCAGTGGTTGGCCTAATGTACGCTTTGAGAACCTGCCTCAAAGATTGTGAATGACAAATACGAAGGTTGCACAGCTGCGACAACTGTTTATTATGTATGTCTACAACGGTTAAACCCGAACTTGCGTGCGTCTAAGGTTAGCACTACTGCGGCTTTGATTCATTTACATTTACATAAAATGCCTCAAAAAAACTAACACTAGCAAATGTTGTTTAACAGTGTTAAACATCTTTTAACACTGTTAGAAGATGTTTGGTAGAAGAAAAAAAAACGAAGTTTAGGCCTACTTAATACGAAATAGCAACACTGAAGCAAACGAAATTACAGGTAGGGTGACGAAACGCGATGGCAAGTACCGTTTTGCCAAATAATGGAAAACATCGTAAACATTGTAAAACTAAACATCGTAAATCAAAATTGCTTCGTAAAATCGAAATTCGAAATCGTAAACTGAAATCGAGACCGAAAAATGAAATTACTACAGAGAATCGTTTTGCGGAAAAAAACAAAAATTCTCAAACCAAATCCCACTCGTGCTTTTATGAAATTTATGCATAATTTCTTACAATATGGGTGAGAATATCCCCTAAATGTCACATCTCCCTAATTTCGAATGAATGAAGTCAACGGCATTGTAACTCGAACATAGAGATGCTAACTACGTCTTGTGGGATAATCATAGCATCACTTTCCAGCCATGTCAAAATGCTGTAATTTTGTAGTTTTCTAGACTACACTTTTTCTTTAAATAAAATGGATCACCAAACCCCTTTTAATTTAAAGAATTTTAATTTTAATTAAAGAAAAAGAAAACAATCAATCTAAGCCATCATGACCAACATTCCTTGCCAGTCGGTGATGTCATACCATTTTTGCGCACTGAAATCTGTTTGGAGTGGTTATTGCCAGAACCCCCTCGATTTCATGCTATAACTCACACTGCTCATATAACTACATTAAAAATAAACAGTCTAAAACATACGACAGGTAGTGGCTCCGCCAAGGATCTGAAGTGTAGCACTGAGTGAAATAATCCTACTTTCAGAAGGTCCTGGTACTACCTCTACATTACTACCTAGTTTAGCGTCTCTTAAAACTAGTCAACCCAAAACGAGTCAGCTTTGGCCTGCTGCATGAGAATTCTACCCTGGACGTGTGTCACCTGACCTGACCTAACCTAATAGAGCGATACTGCATTAACGTGCTGATGTTTGAACAATCATGCTGCGTCTTACGACTTACCTTAAGAATGCCACGTCGTCAGCCTTTGGTCTCAACAAGATTTGATTTGAATTTATTGAGCACTAAGCGGCCTGCATGCCATACACTCAACCTAAACCTATATCCTAACGTAAACTAAACCGGAAGCCTCCTATATTCACCAGACTAGCAAAACTTTAGCAAGACTTTAACAAGACTTTAGCAAGTCAACAGTCGTTAGTTTAAGCAGAAAAGCATTGTTCACATTGTGCTGATCTTTTGTCATGTTGCAGCAAACAGCAAGCATCAAACTTCAAAATTTTGTAATAAGGTGTTGTATCGCGCGAAGCTAGGTGACCAGAGCCAAGTTTTTTTCCCGCTAGATCATTCGGTCGGGGTCAGCTGACCCAAAGATAAAAAGTGTATCTATCACTACCAAATAGTAGAATCTTAGTCAAAACAACCTTTTAGGTCCAACTCAACTTGAACTTAAACTTAAACCTAACTCCCAAATCCTGATCTTAACTAGGCCTACTTTAACCCTAACATTCCAGTAAGCCTATTTAGGCCGTGCAATAGTCCTGCGTAGTTTCAAAGTCTTACCAAATATTAGTCTTACCAAGAATTTATAGGGTTTGGGAGAATTTGTGACAGAGACCCACACTCAGAACGTCTTGGATACATTCGTATTAGTTCAGTCTTAGTTTATAGAGGGCGCCACATGTTTTATGTGGGAATTTCTACTCAGTTTTTAGCCTAAAATTTAACTAAAACTAAACGAAACTAGCATATATTTAATTATTATTAAGCCTAGCTTAGTTGTAATTCAGTTTACTTTAGATTTGGACTGAAAAATGAGCAAAAATTACCAGATGGAATGCATGGCGCCCTCTGAAAACTCGGACTGAATTAATAGGGATGAATCTAACATGTTTCATAGGGGCTTTTTAGAGTTACAAGTTATCCTCCCAAACCCTATAAATTCTTGGTCCTACCAAACCAACCTTTTAGGCCCAATTCAACTTAAATTTAAGCCTAACTTCCCAGTCATCATCTTAAGTAGGCCTACTTTAACCCTTACATTCCATTAAGCCTATTTAGGCCCCACAATAGTCTTGCCTGGTTTCAAATTCTTACCAAATATTAGTCCTTCTTCATACAGCTGTGAGCATCCACCTTTAACCTGAACTCCATTCACCAAATTCTTTCCCCTAATCGCTGCACTAACTATTGCGGAATTGCGCTTGCGAAATACGTTGAGTGCGATTTCCAGTAGCGCTAACTAGCCTCCTACGAAGCGGTGATGTAGTTTCAGAAACTGTAGCTTGGTGGTTTCATCAGCCACGCCTGTCGTAACGGAAGTGCCTGCTGTGCGACATATTGGCGTCTGGAGTGGAGGAGCGCAGTGGAAAGTAGGCCCAAATGCACAATGCGCAGACTCCTACCGATTTAGTACACGCTGAGTGTCTTGGAAAGTATTAACATCCCAATGGAGGTGTTGGGATGGGTTTTAAAGATGACTTGAAGGTGACTTTCTTGGAAAAGTTGCAGCATTTAGCTCGATTTCAGGCAAAGAAAGGTAAAGGGGTAGGAGTGTGCTGGCAAAATATTCTTGCAATGATCTTGGAATTGTCTTGTTTTTTTTTTTTGGAATAATTGTCATTATTTTCACGCTAATGAACACCGGAAGATTATACATAACGTTTTATCGAACCAAACCTTGAATAATGCATGCACGCCTGGTCACCCCATTACATTGGGGATATTAAAAGTTTCAAAGAGCCATCACAAGGCACTGTAGGCTACTTCGCTCAAGGGTTTACGTTTGAAGAACCTGAAAACCCTTATTGGTGGGCGAGAGGTACTAGGTGATCGCCTGTCAACATTGGTTGTCAGGTCCAGATTCCTCAAATTCAAGATTCCTCAACCTTGAGTTATCATTTGAGGTATCTCAAGTTCTTTCTTGCGAAGTGATTTTGCCTGACAACCAGTTTTTTTGAACCCGTTTGCATCCGTATTAATTTAGCTTACCTATAGTGTTGTGAGTAGAACGTCCGTTTGACAGGAAAATTTCCCAAAAATGGATGTTTATTAGATGAGCGTAAATACGTTTTTGAAGTTTCTAAAAAAAAATCTCAGCAACAAAACCATAATGTCGATGACATTATGCAGTGAAACGAGCCGTTTCTGTTCAAAATCGGTACAGGAAGAAACTTGAAATACCGAGAAGTTCGTTTAATGCAGCCAAACGAGTCAGGTCTTTTGTTTTTCTTTATCTGTTTCCCCCACACCGTACGTGCGCGTCAGCTCTTGTGTAGGGCGAGGGTAAGTAAGCCTCTTTGAATTGGTTTTGTAATCTGAGCTGAACAAATTAATTTACTAATTCTCAATCAAGGTCGAATGGGATAAAAGCTCCATGAACGGAACTTTTATCTCAGGTGGCCCTGCTGTCAAGCAAGAGAGCCGGCGAACGTGGTTCCAGTAACTAAATACGGGAGTTTAATTTGGCGTGGGAAATGCACACATTCAGAAATTGATGTTGTGCAAGGTCCTACGCTCGCTTCACTCCCCCCCCCCCCCCATCTCCAAAAATACACACTCGAGCAAAATATCATGGTTCGGATGAGAAATATCGTAGGACCCATTTTTGTGCAGTTTTTCGTTCATTCATTTCCTATACACATTCTTCCTACCTTCCATTGTTTTGGAGCTACGGACCTTATACTGTTCGTTGATACCGAGTGGAGGCCATTTTTTTCAAGATGGCGGAGGATGCTCCGGTCAGAAGGGTGGGGGGATGGCATTTGGAAGATTTCTGCCAAGTTTTATCTACATGTGAATTATTTCCAGGCAAAATTCTTATTCTACTCTACCAGTAGTTTCCCGCAGAATACGTCACCCCTAATGCCAAACGTAGTTGCCCTAGAGAGTGAGTGACTCCCCACCTCCCTAGCTCTTGTAATAGCAGGCTTAGTTCAATACTCTCAGAATAAAAATGGCACTCCCTCACCACTTCTGTTGTTGGCTGTAAATTAATGGTAATTAAAAAATCCAACAAAATATGAGTTGTTGCGCGTAATGGTAAACTAAAATTACCAGCCCAGTTACGCTGGCTGTTTCATAAAAAAAAACAAAAAACAAATTAATTTTGAGTGCATGGGTGGTGTTTGATGCACCGTTGGCAACACGGAGATGGTTTGCTGTCTAATGAGAATTAGCGCGCTCAAGTATCGTTGAAACTATTATTTTTCGCCGGCTACACCTAAGGCGTGTATCCCATATGTGGTATTTTTTGCGCGTTTTCAATATTTAACCGAATTTCATTAATCCTTCGATTTTAATCTTCCAGCGGTTTATCCCAGCGGTTTAACTCAATTAGCACGCTAAAACGGGTTCAAAGGGTTTTGTAGCGAGCGTCAACCGCTTCCAGTCATCTGTCCGTCGAAACCCTAAGTCCCTATCATGTCTGCACGCTCAAGTATCGTTTAAACAATTATTTTTCGTTGGCTATACCGAAGGCGTATATCCCGTCGGTATATTTTGGGGCGTTTTGGATATTTAACCGAGTTTCACTAAACCTTTAAATTTAATTTTCTAGCGGTTTATGCCAGCGGATTGTGCATCTTTTAAACGGCGACAAACATATGAGACAGCAAACCACCCCCACGTTGCAAACGGCGCATCAAACACCATCCGTGCGCTCGAGATAAATTGTGTGGTTTTTTTTTAACAGCCAGCGTAGCAATGATTAGCCTCGAGCACCGCAGATTTAAAGTGATTGTGGGTTAGTGATTGTTGGTACGTGGTACGTTTGAACACTTTTGGGACTTTGTATCTGGACTTAAAGGTGTAGATGGTAATGGATTGGTTAGTTACGTTGTTTGGTTGTTGTGTTGTGCTTTATTGTGATGTTGCGCTGTCTTCGCCTCCTGAGACCCGGCGGCTCTATGTTGTTGTTTTTTTTCTCCATGTCCCGGGTCACTCGTAGGATTCGGCCGCCATTCACGAGGTCCAGAGACGATGACGGTGACCACCAGACTGGGCTTGCTTGCTCTACTCGGGATCCTCTGGGACCCCTTACGAAGCTCGCGTTGCACCCGGGAATTTACTTTTCGTCCCGTCATGTAGAGGAAGGACTACAGGTCTCAGGAGACTAATGATATCAGTATTTTTCAACCTCTTTTTCCCCCAAATGCCAGCGAGGACTTCTTCGCCGAGCTCCCCGACCCCACCCCATTCCCCCACAGGGCAACCATGCATCCAGGAACACGGTACCTTTAACATTGGTCAGTCCCATAACTCAACTTCAGTCCGTCTTAACCTGAATGAGACATTCATGAAGTACGCGTGGCAGCAGGGAATCAAATTCTCAGCTAAGGCTCGCTGCTCGAGTTAAGACGTGAATACGATTGGGACGAAAGTCGGGTTGGGTTGGGTTGGGGTGGGGAGAGGGGGCGAATTGGCTGCATTGAGATTTTCCGGGAATTGGGTGCCGAATGACAGGATGCCGGCCGGGGAGTGGGATGAGGGGATTTTTAGCTCTCTCTCTAGTCCGCCATCCGCCGTCTCCTTATTGGCTGCGGCTGCTGTCACGATTTGCATGCGTTGCGTGTCTTGGCGTCCTCATTGTTTGCTGCTCAAATGTTCCCTTGACGAATTGGAGGGGTGGGGGAGGGGAAAGAGGGCCCCCGTCCCCCCCCCCCCCCCCCCCCCCCCACCTTCCCCCGTTTGACTCCTTTCTTCTCCCATTTTTTTTTTCACTTTTCCGCATCCGAGAACTGTCGGAATACTAAAGCAGCAATAATTGACAGGTGACAAGTCCTTGAAGAAGAAAAAGAGGAACCTTCGTGTCGTTCCGGGTAATAATTCGTCCTCACAAGATGAATTAAAGCTTGTGTCTATATTTGTTGTGGTTGTTTTTAGGAATTTTACAGCTGCTTGTGTAGATGAACCAGACCGGTTTTGAATATTATTGAATGTTTTTTTTTAAGGAAAAAGAAGTTTTTTTTTTAAATTAATTTCTTTGAGCCTTAAGTCAGCCGAAGCAATTTAATGCTCGTATGGCTGAACTGGCTCAATTTTGGATATCCTCTCTACCCGTGACTCCGAAATGGCACGACCAATTGAAATGTCTATTTCTATAAAGGGCACATCTTCGGGTGTATCTCTAAGGACAGCTTTCTAGGACAAATGGTTTAATCTGTAGAGACCATTGTATAAACAGTGTCCCAAAGAACAACAAGTCCAAGCCAAAAATGAAAATCACGATCAGATCACACAATGTGACAAATAGGAAATTAATAAAAGTTGGTACACATCTTCAACAAGTCGGTAAACATCTGCAACAAGTCCAACAAAGCTTATATACTAAATTTGAGTGGAAATGTTGAAAAGACGGCGGAGAAATTAAGCATCGAAATTTCGGCTTTAACATGGGAGCCCGAAATCAAATCCATCGCTTTTACTGACGGACGCATTCAAATCAGACTAACTCACAGCTTCTATCAAGAGCTGTGGGGCTGCGAAAATATGCAGTAAGTTTGAATTTCCCTTAGCGTTAAATTCTTGGTCAAAATTCTCCACACTATAAGTCGTCCCAAAACCCACACCACAGTTTGAATTATTGACGGCACGTGTTCTCCTTGCTGAAGGTTTTCGAGAATATGATGGAATTCTCTCTTTTTATTTATGTTTTTTTTCGTGAGAAACCTTCCATTTCTTTTTCTTTTTGTTTCGTTTCTACTTTTTTTTTTCTTTTCAAAATCTGTGCCTGGACTATTTTACCCTCGTGAATTCTTAACTACATCCGTGCGGCGACCTGGTTGGTTGGTTTGGAACGTTCTGAAGGCGTGCCTCCCCCCCCCCCAACCTCCCCCCCCCCTCCCTCCTCTTCCTTGTTGAAACTCGCTATCCGTTTGATGGGGTTGATATTTATTTCATATTGCGATGAGACAAAACTCAACCGAAGAAAAATTGTAAATAATCAAACCTGGCTAATTTTAGACGCTAAAGCACGAAATACTCAAAAGGGCGGTGAAAAGAAACTGCACCCGTCGACTGCTACGACGGCGAGTGTTTCTTTATATCAATCGGCGTTCGCGAACGGTACATCTTCGAATCTGTCGTGGCGCCATCTAGTGGCTGTGATATCATTAACATTTACACTTTTCGTCAACGGTGAGTCAGAACGGATCCAATCATTCCGTAGAATCTGCAGACCTTCCTCCAGTGTACAAACAAATTCAGCAATGCACTATTTATTGTGCTCTGTGGGAAATTTTTCCGTGTTAGGCGCCTGAATATATGATTTTACCTGGAAGTAATTAGTAAAAAGATGAAACCAACGGAGTTCGCTCTTGAAAACTGTCATAAATAACATCAAAATTCAACCAAAATCATTCTTGGCGGAAAGCCGCCATTTTTCAAAATGTCTCCCGAATTCGACACTTTCACTGTTATTTATTGAAATACTGAATTTCCTTTCACAGTTAGCAAAATTACACCCGTAGCTTTTTTATTCTTCTTGAAATTTCCTTTCCAATGATACCAAACGTAACCGGAAGTAACTACCGGAAGTGGTACTAATGTGTTAGTGAAAAGACGCCATTTAAACAAAAATGGCGTGTGCATATGACACTTTGAATTCCCTTTCACAGTTAGCGAAATTACACCTTTGCCTTTATTGTTCTTTTTGAAATTTTCTTTCCAATGATACCAAACATAACCGGAAGTAACTACCGGAAGTGGTACTAATGCATTAGTGAAATGACGCCGTCTAAACAAAAATGGCGTGTGAATATGACACTTTGAATTCCCTTTCACAGTTAGCGAAATTACACCTTTGCCTTTATTGTTCTTCTTGAAATTTTCGTTCCAATGATACCAAACATACGATTAGAGCATAGTATATGCAGTAACGGAACTAATACGGCCCAAAATTGGTTCATTTTGCGTGGAAAGCAATTAATTTGGTATGGATGCACATAAAGGCTAACTGGCTGGACAGGAAAGATGATAACTTGAACATTGCTACTGAAAGTAGCAATGTTCTAGTTTTCATTTAACCTTCGAACTATTAAGCGGTGCGATTAACTTGGTGAATGTTTTGGTGTGTTGATATCACTCCTTTGAATGGCCGAGCCATTCGGAACTTGGCGGCCCCTTTTACCAGTTTTGGTTTTTGATACGATAAAAAAAGATAATTTTAATTGTCTTTTCAGTAAAAATGGCTAGACAATGGGTACTGAAGATTCTTTGAAACGTTGCAAAAAAAGGACTTGAATTATCAAGATTCGGAGTATCTTGAAAAAGTACTTGAAGTTGCATGTTGAACAGTTCAGCAGAGTGGAAGTAGATTCGAGATTTTCCACCAAACCAAGTTTTCAGGGGATGGGGGTTCGTTAATCTGCTCATTTCCGGTTTATAGTCGACATGAAACAGGGAAAAGATAACAGTTATTATTCGGCACTTTAAGTCCAAGCTTAAAAGCTGAAGTCGGCGTAAACATCTTATAAAATTCACAATTCCGGGTGCCGAATCAACACAACCTCTTAGTTTACAACGTTGGCAAATTAAATTCGATTTTTGTTTGTACAAGCCTAAGTCACAACGTTGTATGCGCGTTCCAAAGTAACTTTAAAAATATAATTAACTTCGTAAAATGGGAAAACGTTAAAGGTCCATAACCCTTCGCTCAAAGTTAAAAACTCACAGCACGAAGGCTTAAAACAGTGGACGTGGTAGCAAGAAAACTACGACAATTCGGTGTTATGAAAGCGTAAATAAATTTAAAACGACAGGCAAGCTTGAAGCCAAACTCATTCATTAAGATAACGGATTTAAAATTGTAGGAAAGGCAGAGTTATCACTCTCACGCCAAGTACCACCGTCAAAGCCACATGAAATAAACAAATACCAGTGTTCGTACACAATTTTTGGTTTGAATTTTCCTGACTTTTCCAGGTTTTCCCAGACCAGGTTTTGCTCATTTCCCAGATCTTTAGCGTCATAATTTAACTACCAAACTTAACATACTACCTGCATCAGCGTATAATATTTTTAATGATTTTAGGGCTACCGTTCTCAAAACTTTCCCTGACTTTTCCCTGACTTTGTGCTTAGTTTCGATTTTCCCTGACTTTCCCCTGATATTTTTACACCTATTTTCCTTTTCCCTGACCTAGCTGGCCGACAGTTGTAGTGGCATTCTAAGGCCGTCAGACGCTTGAGCTCTCACAGCCAATGGAGCTATCTCAATCGGCTGCGGAGTCGAAATCGAAGAGTGACATCTGTCGGCATTAATTTCTGCGCGTTCCAGCAAAGCAATGGCGGTCTCCGGGTCGTGGTTTGGTGATGCAGTAATTAAATTGTTGTATCGGACGTACGTAACGTATTCTTACCGTAATTCTTGTGTTTAGTTATTGTGTAAGTGATCCAAAAGTAAAGCAGCATTGGCCCCGATTGGTACTTGGGTGGGTGACCTCCTGAGAGTCCATTCCGGGTGTTGCAGACATAGGGTCTTAGGGCTTCTTCGGGCAGATGACTGGATGCGGTTAACGCTCGCTAAAACCCTTTGACCCTTTGCAAAAGTAAAGCATACATGTCAAAATGGATGTAATTGCCCTTTAAGCTGGCTCACAGTGAAGTTTAAAGATGCCTACAAATAAACACTGCGCTGTCGCAAGAACTGCCAAAACAAGGCGTGGTATTTTTACAAACGGCAGATGGCAAATGTCAGCTAACACAATTTACATTCACGAAACTAGCTCTCCCTGTTTTTGTGTTTGCCGGCCATTTTTAAGTTGCGCGATCGCAACATACGGTGGCTCATTGGGACACGCAATAACTTTTTTCTACACACACAAAACGTTTATGAAACGGTAACAAGATGGCCACCAGCACAGGCGCAGTTTATCATATATATCGCCCTAGGTTGTAGTGTGCCTTATCCGGTGTTGGAACGCATCAGTTGCGGTTTCATCTAAGTTTTGTCTGTGTAGAAAAAAAGTTGGTATGTGTCCCGAAGAGCCACCGTAGTGACAACACGTGTTTCTTCTCGTTTGCCCTCCAAACTCGTGCCCTCGTGCGTGTAACCCTTGCCGAGTGTTGCTTTCCATAGGAATTCGCCCCGTAAAAAAGTGAGTATATTGCTGTAAGGTAACGCAGTCATAATTCATACAGCAAAATCGATGAAAAAACGTATTGTAACCCCACGTGGAACAAGTGGAATTCCGGTTTTCTTCCCAAGACTCAATCCATATTCATTCGCATCATCCCTTTCCCCCAATAACATGTCCACTAAATTCCGGCCTTATTTTGGCCGTTTTACATTCAAATTCTTTCAACCCTGATCCCAATTGCCCCGATATAACACCACACCAGTAAACATCCTACGTCAGCAGAATGCGGTGACAACTTCAAATGGTCAGGTTTTTACCTAATAATAAGATCTGAATCTTCCTATTTTCAATTTTATCCACCGAACGTAACGTATAGCCAAACATCCTTACTTTCTTGCAAGCCTTAAAGGCGCCTGGTCACCATTTCGATAGCATTGCCCATATTATAAACGCAGCATCCACGTTCCACATTCTCCGTCGTCCAATAGGCTGATGTGGGTGACGTGATCTCGTTTTAGTTATGAGAATTGCGATGCTGCTGCGAATAGTGTTGTTCCATGATTAATCTACCGCTTTTTTTTATTTATATATGCTCGAAGATTGTACGGTGTTGCTTCTAGGAGTTGAGAGGGTACCTTTAATGTCACCCAGCCCCACCATTCATGCGTGCCTCGGGAATAAATCCAACATTCCTTTAAAATTGTACCACTATTTCCAATGACTTTATTTCAAATTAAGGAAAATTGGAAATTAGCCAACAGCGAAAGTCATACACTAGATATAACGTAGTTCAGTAAGCCACCTTTATGCATTTACGTTTCGTCGGAGTGGCATGACCCGGATTCGAATCGGCTACCCAGTTCGCGCCATATCACGTGCATAAGCGGAAGATGTGGCCATAGCGATTAAGGCGCTATGCAAGTGATCTGGGGGCGAACTGGGTATCCGGTTCGAATCCGGGTCATGCCACTCTGACGAAACGTAAGGGCATAAAGGTGGCTTACTGAACTACGTTATTTCTAGTGTATGATTTTCGCTGTTGGCTAATTTCCAATTTTCCTTAATATTATTTCCAGCGATTTATGTCTATTTATTTATTTCAACAGTCATACTAGAAAACAGTGCGTTAGTCACCTTTTCCCCAAATCCCGTAACCGCCGATATCTGCGTAGACGCCATCCAGTAGTCCTTCTACGCACACCTCTTATCTGCAAGTAAAGGCACCTAGTTTTGAGGATTCACGCATAGCTTTTACCATCCGAAAGTGCAACTTTATGCCATTACCGGTACAATTCAGTTCTCGATCCCATAACGTTAATGCATATTTCCTACGAGATGCACCTCTTTTCGGTCCGCTCTCTCCAAGTTGTGCTTGAGTTTGAGTCCCCTCGGGGATTGAGTTTCGCTCGCCTACTCCTTGGAGGATTTGGTTTGGTCAGCGCGCGTTCGACTGCGGAGGATGGAGTCCTCGAATACCCGCACGCAACCAACCGGATGTTGACTGTTTCCCCGTAGACGTAAGGCGCTGCCTAGTCTGGCGGCAAGAATAGGACTATACAAAGTTGGACGTTGGTTGGGGAAAACTCGGCGCATTTCTGAAGATTGCAATCTTTCACGGACATGTATTTGCTAAAGGACTTTACTTGGCCGTTCCTTTCAGCGTTGCTAAGCTAAATGGCGTCCGGTTGCTATGTAAAGCGGGTTGCGTCGTCATCGTGGGTTGTAAGGAAAAACCTTGACGGAGGAAAAATAGTTTCAAATGTTTGCAGAAAAAAAATGTTCATTTTCCGGGAGATCTCGTCACGGAATTTAAAAGAGTTAAATTATATTACGTTAGTTGTAGTGTATGTGTTTCCTGTAGCGATGTCTGTACGTTTATTTAAAAAAAAAAATAATAACAAAACGACGTACCACGAAGTCTAAGAGGCTTGTGTGTGGGCGTTGCAGCTTTTTGGTAGATAATAAATCTTGTGTTTGTTGGCCGTATAATTTTTGCCATTATTGCGATTTTTTATTTTATTTTTGGTTTGATGAATTTTGTGTTTAAGTTGTTTTTCGCCGTATCCGTTGTTTTTCGCCGTAATATACTTGGAGATTAAAAAAAGACCGCTTTTTCCGCTGTTGAGGTGGCTTCCACGAAACACAAACGAAAATTCTGTCCCTATTTTTTTTTTTTTTTTTCAAGAATTGCAGTACAACGTTTATTCAGGAAAGGCTCGAAGGTCTAAGCGAATTTATGTTAAAAATAATAATTTAATAAATAAATGAATATTGAGAGAGAGGCCACTTAAAAAAAAGGAAGCCAGGTGGGAAAAAAAAAACATCAAAGACGTCTAGCTGCTCTCATTGTTTGACTAGAGCTTTTGCTCGCATTTTAAATTGATTATCATCTTGTTTGTGATCAAGGCCTAAATGCTGTGGCTGAAAATTAAAATCAATGAGTATTTTCACGTGCTTGTGGGGTATCACGTCTGTCAGTGACGCCGTATCAGTCTTCCACACTGACCCACAAGGCCACAAAATAATTTCATCTGCACGCGAACTGTATTTCACTTCCAGCTTTCGAACTGCGCGCTGTTGGTTATGTGGGCAGCTATGGTGATGGTGGCTCCCTCTCGTCCTGTTATCTGGGGAGTGGGTAGGTGGCAGATTTGTTGTGACAATTGTGACAATTGTGTTTCCAAACTGGTATGTCACAATCTTACATCACGATTGGGCGTTCACGTTTTCGTTGGCGTATTATTCAGTAAAAACATTGCCTGACATGCAATTCTATTTGCAGACACAAAGAAAGTCTACGATTTAAACCCGGGGACTTTTTTGAAAGAGTCGTTTGAAAAAAAAAGACATTTGAAAAAAAAATACAATAAATTTAAGTATAAGCAAATGTATAAAATACTTTGAAATACTATATGGAGAAGTGGGGGGGGGGCTAATTGCAGAAGTATGACGTAGATATGGGGGTGTATTAAATTGTGTGACAGTTGTGACAAAGGGGTGTGTGTGTGTGTTTCAAAATAGGTCAAAAAGCGTGACGAAATATGTGGGCGGCCCCTAGGGTTCTCCACTTTGTAGTGACTGCGGGAGTGGAATATAATCATTGTTGTGGAAGGTTTGGTTTGGTAATCGTTCCAATGCCTTGATGGGCAGACTTAGTAACCTGACCATACCTCCGAAAGGGCAGGGGCACCTTCAGTGTCGTAGCTTCAAAATAGGGGGCCCGGAGGAGGGAGCCCAGTGGAGGGCCATAACTTAATTTGAAAAAAAAAAGTGCACTTTTTGCCACACAGGGCGAGACACCAGCGATGACCCCCCTTCATAAAAAAAAAAAAAGAAATGCAGTTTTTTTGCCACACAAGGCCAGAGATCACGGAGGCCGCCCCCTTCATTAAAAAAATGGCAGTTTTTGTCACTCAAGGAGAGAGCCCATTGGAGCCCGCACCCCTCCCTTCACACAATGAATAAAATAATGAAATTTTCACCCCCAAAACACAACTTTCGCGGAACTACAAAGCAATAACTTTAAAAAATATTAATAAAAATTAATTCTTTTTTCTGAATTAATTGTGAATAGTGGGGGGCCCCCAAAATTCGTGGGCCTGGATGCAGTTGGTTCCTTTGCCTCATTGTAGTTACGCCGCTGGGCACCTTTTATAAAGGGCACCCTTTTATAAAAGGGCACAGTTAGTTTTGGTGGACATTTTACCTGGGTACCTTTTTTTATTTCTTCTTTTTTTACCGCTTTTGTTGTCCCCTTTCTTAGGTTTTCTTATTCCCTTTTTTTTTTTCAAGCTTTTTTTTTGGCCTGTAGTCCCTCTGTCCAACACAGCTGTACCTGCAAATATCCCCCCCCCCTACCAAATTTCACAAATGGCACAGAAAGACGGTTTAAAACTTTTTTTTTTTACGAAGAGGGTATTTTGCGAAAAGGGCTGAGGCAAAAATGTCACGTCAGGCGGACACACGGCATGATATTTTCAGCTAATTCAAAGTGACGAAAATATCTCGTCAATCAGATGAACGGCATGTCGTTTTCAATAATTTCACTCCAGGTGACGAAAATTTTGTCAATCGGATAATCGGCAAGCCAGCACCAAATTATCTCTATTCTTCAAATGATGAATTTTTTGTTGAAGAAACTTAAATTCATCATCACATAGAAGGAAGAAACACAATGGTAAATTGTCAGAAGTCATTTTTCTTGATTTGGTTTTAAAATGGCTGAAATTATGACCGTAAGAGTTGCTCCACACCGGACCGCTGCTCTAACGGTCTGTTCCTAGCTTGAAATTACCTCCCAGAGCCACATAAATAACGCCTCCCAACGCAATTCGCCGTTCCAAAACGATACCGCTCAAGCTTTCACAATGGCTCGCCTCACCTACACATACACTTACGCGTCATTTGTTACGTATTCCGTTTTAACGTGTTACAACGATGCTCGTTCATCATTGCGGTGATGGGGAGGTATCCGTCATCATCACCATTTTCATCATCATAAGCAAAAGCAACCGAGTTTCAGGCTCGACCTTATAATAAAGGACTATAAATCCTGGCTCCCTCGTCGAAGAATAAAAAAAAAATAAATAAACGACCATCCCTCCCCCAATCCCGTTGCTTCCCCACCATTACAGGAAAAACATGGTAATTTAAGTGCTCATCTCAATCTTCGTCTCGTTTCGAACCAGACATTGGGCGTCGTCAGCAGCTGCAAAAGCGCATGTCGGGGTCATTTTTCTTGTCCGGCGAAACTTGGTTTTGGCGGAAAATGTCCAGAAGAATGGAGAGGTTGGAAGGAAGGAGTTATCACACGTCTGTGGCGGCAAACGTAAAAGAAATTATTTATCGTGCTTGAAAAAACCAACCTAGGAAATCCTGCCAAGAAAGGCAGAAGAGGGTTCAATAAAAGTTACCCCCTGACCGGGCAAATTAATTTCAAGGTCATTTTTTTCTTTAAATTTAAGTACACGAGAGCACGACACATTTGACACGCTTATTTGTACTCACCACAGTTGTATCTTACTCCAAAACAAAACTTCTTAAGGGATTCCCGCCAAGCTTTGCGGCCGTGTGAAGTGGTGATACCGAACGCCCATCTCTTTCGCCAAGCTAATCCCACCGAATAATAGTTTAAAGGTTAAATGAAATATATGAAAATTGCTTTCAGCGCAGTTTTCAATTATTTCATTTAACGTTTGAAGTCTTACTTCGGGTGGGATTAGCTTGGCAAAAGAGCTTGGCGTTTGATATCACGACTTCACACGGCCGAAAAGCTTGGCGGGAATCATTCACAAGTTTTGTTTTGGGGTAGATATCTGATATTTTTGGTCCAAATTGATGAAATCCATTTTTTGTTCTTAGCAATTATGAGATGGAAAGACCAATCTAGTCCAAAGTCTCCCGATCAAACAAGTTTCAGCCTTTTCTGTCACATTATTATTTATCCTCAGATGGCTGAAAACAGCCAAACTACCTTAGTCATAAAGACACAACGTGTTTAGTGGTCATCATGCTCATCCGTATATATTTTATCTGGATGTTATCGTTTATCTTGGTGGGCAACACACTAGCGTGTGTTTTGAACGTGTCTTGTGGTCACCATGGTCATATATATTTTATCTGGATGTTATCGTTAATCTTGGCGAAGTTTGTCTTGATACACAGATAGAAAATCAATAACAAGCAATGATACGATGTTTACACCACATATACACACAAAAAAGTATCAGATACAAGAATGTCCCAAGCGCAATTCATTATTTCTATACAGATTCGTTTTGGAGTAATGCAAATACATTATTTTTTTTGTTTACAAAATGATTTTTTTGGCTCAAATTTTAATTTATTAAACTGAGTGATATTTAAAAAAAAATTTCCGAAAAATTGTTAAAAGTCGTATTAATATAAGGAAGGGATTAGTCTCATTTTACCATAGGTTTCTCCAAAGTGGAATTTTTGGTTTTATTGTCCGAAATTTGGAAGTCATTTTAATTTTTTCATACTTGTTCTTAAACCAAAATAATGTGTCAAACGTGTTGCATAATTCGTTAATCCCACAATGTTTAAGATACTGTTCTTCTTCATTAATCAACTGTTTTTTTGTTTTTTGTTTTGTTTTTATTTTACCTGGGTTCGAAAAGAGAGTTTTTGTAATTTTATTTTGTATTTTTTTTTGTAGTTTGGATAGTACTGTTTTGTTAGTTTTACCGCAAATTTGAATTTGGCGTAAACACTTTTTAATTTTTGGCCCTCAAACTACTTCCGAGCCTTGTTCACAAATATAAAAAAATAAAAGAAGAGCAAAGTGTTCGTTAATCAGTCAACACCGCCATCTTTTTGCCACAAACCTACTGCTTTTTTTTATCTGTTTAACAAACCTACTGTTTTTTATCTGTTAAACACCTCCCACTCCTTTGTCGCAAATGCTACAATGTTCAATACACCCCCCATATAATCATGTCGCATTTCTACAATGCCCCCCCCCCCCCGCCTTCTACACCGTAAATTTAAAAGCAAAAATCATTAAATTTCGCTCCGCGTACCGAGAAGCTCTATAGTGTTGGACGGCCAAAGTTCGGACAATGACAACGTGAATACTGACGTGCGTATCTAGACGCACACTAGTGTGTCGCGACAAAGCTAAACAACGTTGGCAACCAAATTGTGTCCACATCCAATTCACGAAAAATAAACAAAATGTCCAAATTAAACCAAAAACTGGTAAAGCCCCCCCCCCCCCTAGTTGAGAATGGTTCGGCCTCTCAAAGAAATGATATGAATTAAATACAAAAAATA
>JAHWFP010111348.1:129931-164596 GCA_023313725.1 Lithobius niger
TAAAGAGGCCACTAAGTTGAGAATGGTTTGGCCTCTCAAAGGAGTGATATACAATTAAAATACTGGGAACATGGCCACTCAACCTATTTTTGACGTGGCACATTATTGCACATCTGCTGACTAGTTGAGTCTAATAAACAATTAAAATTAAACAAACGTAAAATCATATCAAAAACCAAATCTGGTAAAAGGAACCGCCAAGTTCCGAATGGTTCGGCCCTTCAAAGGAGTGATCAAGACACCAAACCATTCGCCAAGTTAATCGCACCTAATAATACTTTGGACGTTAAATGAAAACTTGAACATTGCTACCGAAAGTAGCAACGATCTAGTTTTCATTTAACCTTCGAACTATTAGTCCGTGCGATTAACTTGGCGAATGTGTTGGTGTGTTGATATCACTCCTTTGAAGGGCCGAACCATTCGGAACTTGGTGGTCACTTTTACCAGTTTTGGTTTTTGAGACGATTATACTATACTTGGTAGAAAATCAGTATTTTAATGTTACGCCAAAATATTAAAAACTAATGTGATGCAACTTGCATGAAGTAACATTACAACACTGAAACGCAACGTTTCATGTCTGACTACGACCCGTTATTCTGCAAGAAATTTTTTTTTTAGCCAAAGGAGCTAAAGTCCATACGTAATACCAAGAATTTATAGGGTTGGAGAGGAGAATTTGTGACTGAGACCCATACTGAAACGTCTTGGATACATTCACATTAGTTCAGTCTTAGTTTATAGAGGGCGCCACGTGTTTTGTGTGGGAATTTCTACTCAGTTTTTAGCCTAAAATTAAACTAAACGAAATTAGCTTGTATTTAATTATTATTTAGCCTAGCTTAGTTGTAATTTAGTTTACTTTAGATTTGGGCTGAAAAATGAGCCAAAATTACCAGATAGAACACGTGGCGCCCTCTGAAAACTCGGTTTGAACTAAAGGGGCCGAATCTAACGTGTACTTTGGGGATTTGTGTATATTCCTAAAGTGTAGCGTGTATATACATACATATATATTTTAATTATGTATCGACTTTAGCTCCTTTGGTATATATAAACTAGGTGTACTCCGTTCTAGCTGTATGTTACACCCTTCTAGCTGGTTCCCCTTATACCCCTCCCCCACATTCCCCCTGTAGCTCACCGATGGCTCCTCCTACCCACCCACCTCCACCATGCCTATTTGCCTGGCTGCTTGCGTTTGCTCCGTGCATGACGAGTTTGCTCCGTGCATGGTGCGTTTTCTGTGTGCCTCTCAACCTAAGCGTATTGTAGATAGAGATATTTTATTGTGTATCGACTTTAGCTCCTTTGGTTAAAACAATTTTCTGGCTTGATAGCTGGTTGTAGTCAGACCCGAAAACCAACTATTTACTTTCCCCACCGAGCTGCGAGCTGTGTGCGGGATGGAATGTACCGACGGGCCTCTTGCTTAGAATCGCACATTTGATTTTGGATTTGCGTTCAATTCAACGTTAAGCCATATGGATGGTACGGTAGAAAACACTATTGGTGAAATTGCGAAGGGGGCCCCGAGTTTTCGGTTCCTTGGGTCCTCTACAGTATTTAACCTAAAGGCCTGAAAAAGGTGGGGGTGGGGGGGATTTCTAATTTATTCTGGGCCCGGGCCCTGGAAACCCCGTAGTCCGACTCTGAATCAAATATTAGCGTTGAAACTTCCTTTGGCACAGGTTGAACTCTGTGCATGGTTTAGCCCAGTGTTTGTTTCCGGAAAGTGCGTGTTGACAGTATGGAAGTTTTACAGAATTTTGCAGAGCGTGCCTGTTATTTCTAACGATTCATGTGGCCGTTGTTTCGGAGGAGAGGCCATTCCCAAAATCCAAACTTAAAGGCGTACTTGCGCGTTACCCGTCTCTCTGGATTAGCATATAAGATCACTCTATAGTAAGTTAGGGCGTTACCAACCAGTCTGCAAAGAGGAAATCCTGTTATAAAATGTATGTAACCTCAAATCAGTTTATTAGTATTGGGTTTCTGTGATTTAAACCAAAATATAAAATATATGTATCCAATTATAATTATCAGAAAAAAAAAGCTTTTCTTTTTTTTTCCAGTTATTTCTACTTTCAAGTTCCGTGAAAGTTGTGTCTTGTGTTGCAAAAACTTAATTACATTTTTATTTTAGTGAAGGGGGAAGGAGGGGGGAAGGGGGCTCCACTATGCTCTCGTCTTGTGTGGCGAAAACTTAATCGTTTATTGTTTATGAAGGGGGGGGGGGTAGGACTCAATGGGGCACCCAACTCTGGGCCACTGTTTCAGGGGGTTGAAAGGAAGAGTACGGTTTCTAGTTTTCGTTGTATGTTTTTTTAGTAAAAATCTTCCTTAAAAGCAGTACTGTGCCTAAAACGAAACGTTGTCAACTTCATAAGTGCTTGAGAGCATATTTGGCCGCATAAGCCTTGATTTTTGGAGCATCACATTCCACAACGACGTGATCCTAATCACAAGATATTGAACTTCTTCCAAGGACGATTCAAAAGATGATTATAATTTCTTAGTGAATTTGAATGAGGAAAAAACAAATTGAAGCCATTCTTCTGCTCCAAAATCATTTCACATAGTTAAGGAAGAAATGATTTATTACCCTCGCCGAGCGCGGGACAGGAGAGAGAATGATGCGGACAATTTCCGCGACAATAATGCGTTTCTTTCGTATCCACTTTGCGTCACGGATATCTCGTTGTCATCAAGCGTTATTACCATGGCAACGAGGACTCGCAGACAAGAGTTTAGAAGGCAGCGTCTTTTCAGTAATTAAAGTTGCAACGAAATTTGCGATGTTCTACCTACAGGCAAGAATTAAATCAGAAGGAGAACGTTGATTTTATTGTAGGACGTGTATAGTACGCATAAACCGCTATTGTAAGCGTCATTGATGAATGTTTGCAGACTTACAGCAACGAAACGAAACTTAAACTCGCCAACTTCCCACAATAAATTAATTCAAATGAATGCAATGATAATCTGCTTACTTGCTGACTGGTAAATTGTGGAGTCGTTTGTATTGTTTATCCTGGTGTCCCACACGTTACCTTCACTAACCTACCTCGGAGAGCTTGGTCTGTTGGTTCACACGGGTTATGGCCTGAGGCATAATTTGATTACTACAAACTATTGAAAACTGACCTATGTAACTTGTAACCGTCCGCAAGACGCAACACAAGGCAACACTCGTGGTGCGCCTTGCCGTTACATAACGCTACTTGTGCGCCCTGCCTACTTCTGCCCAACAGCTGGAGACAACCGGTACACCAGGAACCGGAAGTAGATGTGTGGAGGCGTGACTACGATTTGTCACCAAAAAGGCCTAGTAGAGATGAGAGCAGAAGGACTCACAACCGGACTGGCCGCAATTACGGAAATGGGGGTGAAACCCATGAATGCACAGGCGATTTTTCGGAGCACACCTCTGCACGACACCCTTTTCAAGGATTTCAGGTTAAGGCTCCAAAAGTCGCCATGCCAACGTATCAAGGCATGGCGATGAAAAATCGCCAAGTGATTTTTTTCGCAAAGTCTTGAAAAGTACGCAGGTGCTTTAAAACTAGCAGAAAAATACGTGACGTGTTGCAAACCGTCAATCCCCAAGCTATGCAAGGCGAGGCTGAAAGATGGTTTAGGGTTTTCGAACCTTTTAGAACTTGGGCAGATTCTGAGTACGATTTTAATTTGGTGTATGAAGGCCCAAATTATGAGGAGAACTAGAGCGAAGGACTTGGACACCTGGTGAACCTTTTTCTAGTTACGCTTAGGTTATTTGTGGGTATTTTGATAAGTGTGGCCTAAGTCAACAGATGCTAACAAAGTTAGGTACATCGTGGCAAATATGCACCCTGACTACCGACAGCACCTCGAGGGTCGACGGTTCGACTCACTCCGAAGAGTGGTAAGAGAAGTGCGAAGGTCACTAAGTTCCTGGTTGCTCAGAGAAGTTACCGGCCGCCGGCCGACTCATCCCCCTGTCAGCAGAACCAAGGCTGGCTTGGCGGAGTTACTCGCAGGTAACGCAGGCAAGCCTACCTACGTAAAACGAGGCGGTGCTTCGCGTTGGTCAGACTAACGCTAAGCCGACACCTGCGATTCAAGGCGTAGAACCGGTGTTTATGGGCGCTTTAGATCCTAAGTAGTAACGAACTCAGGTTGCGAAGAAACACTCTGTTGCATGTATATAATAATTGCGTCGGTCGTGAAGACGTCGCATCATAATTCCCCTGACCTGGCTTAATTTTAGACGATTTGCTGTCCATAAAGCATTTAAATAATGCTTCAGGCAGTGAATTGGACAACTGAACATAGCATTATCGTCGAGCTTGGTTCCTGAGGGTAATTATGGGCGGGGGGGGGGAATAGGGGGCTAACACTGCAAACGAATCGACTGTCGGTCAATCAGAAACGAGATGGAAACAAAGGCGGGTGGGAGGAACGTTGCATTTATTTGCATTTATTTACATTTATTTGCATTAATTCGACATGTTAGGTGGATGAGTTTATGTTGCGTTCGGTGTTATAATTCTACTAGAGGAAGCCCGTGCTATGCACGGGGCCGGTCATGAATTAAGTTTACGGACACATTTCCCGGGACATTTTTCCGGCACTCTTCCCGACGACTTGTCAGATTGATCAACCACTCATGCCTGCCTCCTGTTTGCATGCAGCTAGAATGGGAGAGCGCATTTACAATGCGGGCGCGAGGAGGGAAGAAATGATTGTTCGGCCCGACGACTTGTCACATTGAACCTTTATTGAGTTGACCGACCACTCATGCCTGCCTCCTGTTTCCATGCAGGTAGAGTGGGAGAGTGCATTTTCAATGCGGGCGCGAGGAGGGAAGAAGTTGTTTTCCTTTTAGCCTTCCTTTTAGCCGGCCTCTAGGATTATTATATAGACTAGAGGAAGCCCGTGCTCTGCACGGGGCCGGTCACATTTCCCGGGACACATTTCCCGGGACATTTTCCCGGCACTCTTCCCAACGACTTGTCAGATTGATCGACCACTCAAGCCTGACTCCTTTTTGGCTGCAGGTAGAGTGGGAGAGTGCATTTTCAATGCGGGCGCGAGGAGGGGAGAAGTGGTTTTCCTTTAGGCTTTCCTTTTCCTTTTAACCGGCCTCCGATATTATAATAAAGATAAATACTGTCTTGTAGTTTCTTGCTGTCACGTGAATGAGAGTCGATACGATGACGTATCGTTCTAGTGACGATTTTGGGTTAAAAGTGATACTAATTCGTGACGTGTGGAGGCAACGAGAGTTACTCAGTTTTGCTTCATCCAACCAGGTTAATTTTCGAAGGCACATAACAGTAAGATCAGGCTAGATCAGGGGGTTATGATGCAAATCTCATACGATCCACGTGATTAGTTCATGCAACAAAGCGATCTGATCGTTAACCGAAAACGTAGCTCAATTTTTCGAACGCACTCTTTGACAGTAAATTAGTTGGATATCGCAATTTCGCCCCGTGTTATAAAACACACAATTCTTTATTTTCATTCGGGAGAAGAAAAAAAACCGTACGTACAAATGAAAGAATAAATAAATTAGGTGAAAAACTGCCGAAACCGTAACGCCCCCTTCCCCCCCCCTCCCCCCTCCATCTCTTACATCTCCTCTCAACGAGGAATGTTGGTATATATCTAAACTAAAAGCGCTCGAGCATATTTATTTTATTTTATCGTCGCTCCGTGCGAATAAAATCCATCTTCCGTTATCTTCAAAGCAAACAAACAAAAAATAATTTTGATTCATGGCTGGAGAATTTCATGTCGATTCCGTTTCGCTTCGTATTTCACAACCTTCCCGCTTCTTTTCTAGTTTTTATTTAGGCCTATTTATTTTTTTATTCTTTTTTTTTTTACTTCGGTTGTCACCAGTTATCACTACTTAGCGCCATTCTAAACCCACCCTTTGCATCTAATTAAGATACGCGCTAGTGTTGCGTCGCCAAGATTCAACGACAGCATTAACGTCCGTCTTATCCAGATAATATATATAGGAGTTTGGTGGGGCCACTAGACACTTGTGTCTTTATACAGCTAAGGCAATTTGGCTGTTTTCAGGCATCTGAGGATAAATAACAATGCAACAGAAAACTGACAAAATAACGTCCCTTGTGACCAGGGATGGGCACAATAGAGCACTGACACGACGTAGTATTATTGCATATAACTCTATGCTGGAGCCTTAATGGGTTAGCTGCAAGGGGTACTGCAGCGAGAAACGGAAGGGCGTCATACTGAAGCCGATGCTGTGAAGAGTGATTTCTTAGATCTAAAACGCGCGATTTTTGTTGTTGGAGAAAACAACGTCATTTTAAGCCTGAGAAATCTGCTCTTCCGTTGTTTTTCCCTCTATTTTTATGTAGTGCACCTTGAAGTTATGCCCTCCAAAACCCATACTGATGCCAACATGGCGGCAAATGTCACTGCTCTATTCCATTTCAATGGATTTGAGTCAATTACCGAATCACCAAGTGAGCAGCAAGTCAAATCAAATCCATTCCTGCTTACATACCGTTGTTAAGCAATTCAAATCCAAAGATCAATTCCAACTCAATTTCATGAGTCAGAGTCAATTCCAACCAAGTCACTGCCATGGTTCAATGCAATTCAAATCATTGTCATATTTGTAATTGCTATTTCAAATCATTTCCAATAAATTAATTTTCGTTTCGGATTCTGATAATTAATTTCAATTCAGTGACTTGCTGTTGATCCAGTCTTGAGTTCCAGTCAGTTCCCGGTTGATTTAGGAAATATTTCGACCAATTCCATTCAATTGCTCCAAAGTCTGCCTAAGTCCGGCATAATTTCAGATAAATTCTGACAAAATTTAAGGTATTGCTGACAATTTAGACGATATTTGGTGAATTTTGGGGCTGAAATTGGATAAATTGATTTGGATTTTGTGGAATTGGCTTGAATTTCAGGATGAATCAAAATAATCAGGTCAAAACAAGGAATTTTAAGTCAAATAAAAATCAAATCAAATCTAGGCAATGACAATCCAATGGATGACTTGGCAAGTCAAGTCAAGTCAACCTGAGCGCATCATGGGGTGAATTGCTGGTCATTAAATCAATTCCTGCAAAGTCAGTTTATAATTTCAGCAAAGAGCCAAGTCAAGCCCAAATCAAGTGAAGAGGAAGTGAAGATTAATAATGTCAATTCTATGAATTCGTAACCTGGAATTGTCCAACGTCGAATCAATTCCACCAAGCCCACGATAGGTGAATTGAGTCAATTAATTCCAAGTCCGGAATTGACTTGTGCCCATCACTGCGTGTGACACAGCTTAAGGTTTTCTTGTTCGAAAAACGTGGGAATAGCTTTGATATTTGCCTAATTTACTATTGTGTACGAGGTTTTTCTTGAGTCCTGCAGGTATTTATGAGCGGCTACATTTTCCTGGAAGGGACGGCTTTAATCGACGGCCGCCATTGTTTTTGTAACCATCTCGGATATCAACAAGGCACTCTGCTACCAAAAACATGCAATTGATTATCTGTGTCGTTCTGGGCCGAACTCAAGATAGGCCGCGGACACTATAGGTAGCTGATTTCACGAAAATAAATTCTTCTATGTGGTGCATAAAGCTGGAATTTTGCAAATAGCTGTAGTTTAACCGTGGAACATGCCTTTTTTCTTGTTTTGGTGTCGGAGAAGCGTAGATATCACCGATCAATTTCAGGACTATTTTAAAAGCAGAGTCCATTTTGAGATAGATTGAGATTCTAAGGGAGCACTGTTATACACATTATTTTTTTTCCCCTTTAGATTTATAGGGAGCACGAGCCCAGACTGGGTTATCTGCCCCACGGCTATCAGAGGGCTGTAGTGAGCAATTTTCAGATTTGTCTGTTTAACCTTAGTCGTTGTGATTAATTTGGCGAAAGAGCTTGGCGTTTGACACCACGACTTCAAAAGTTTGGTTGGTGGGAGTCCTTAACAAGTTTTGTGTTGGAGAGATTGTATAGAGCAGCGTCATGTGACGTCATTTTGGCTACGAGACACCATTTGGAGGTAATAGCTACAAGGTGCACTAGATTAAAATGTAACGGAAAACAACGGCACTTCTAGTCAAGACAGTGCTTTGAGAAAGGATTTCTTAGGCTTAAAAGAACGTTGTTTTCTCCAGCTACAAAAATCGCGCGTTATAGCCTTTAGAAATCCAGTCTAATAGCATTGGCTTCAATAAGACGATCTTCCTTTCTCCCTCCAGTGCTCCTTGCAGCTAACCCAGTTACTGGCTCCACCATAGAGTTATACACAATAATACTATGTCGTGTCACGAAAGATTTATTTGAGGCCCTGGCCCTAGACCGCACGCCCCAATCAACCGAAAATACAACATCAATACACCACCAAACCAACCACAAATCAACCCAAACCAAATCACATGGAACCACATGAGACCAAATCAACCCAAATCACTGCCGTGTCACTGCCGTGTACTACAATTGCTTAAACAACAATAACACAGATACGAAATTTTAATGAAAAATCAACGGGTATACAGATTGAAACCTGCGATTTTCACCATTTGGCAGATTGACTCAATTATTTTTGTTGTTGTTGGTAGTTTCGTACTTGTGATCATAGCAACGGACGGCGCTTTAGCTATGGTTGAATCCAAAGTGGCGTCTCCCATAGAACAAAGCACAGTGCGTTGCGTGGTTGGCCGAATCAAAATCGCCCACAAAAACTGTTCAACGACTGTTCGAGATCCCACAACTAGAAAAGAGGCAACCAACAGTTATTTTCAACAAGATGGTCCTCCGCCGCACTGAGAACTATAGGGTAGCGACACAACGTTGTATTATTGTATATAACTCTATGGTGGAGCCAGTAACTGGGATAGCTGCAAGGGTCACTGGAGGGGGAAAAGAAGGGCGTCTTACTGAAGACGTTAAGAGTGGATTTCTTAGGCCTATAATGCGCGATTTTTGTCGATTTGTTGGCAGTTGCTGAAATTTTTAAGCAAGTGGGATCTTTATTTTCCAATTACAACCTAAGCAGCATAAGGGATTGGAGAAAACAACGTTTTTTTAAGCCGACGAAATCCGCTCTCAAAGCACTGCCTTGACTAGAAGTGCCGTTGTTTAACCCTCCAATGTTAATCGAGTGCCCCTTGCAGCTATCTCTGTTGTAGCCAATATGACGTCACATGATGCTGCTCTATAGCTACAAGGTGCACAGGTATGGAGAGGAAAAAGAAGGGCATCTTACTGAAGCCAACGCTGTTAGAGCAGATTTCTCAGGTTCAAAACGTGTTTTTTTTGCATTCATTGACAATTGTTGACATTTTTACCAAGTGGAATCTTTCCATTTCCGGTTTGCAACTCCGCAGCGTAAGGGAGTGGAGAAAACAATGTATTTTTATAGGCCTAGGAAATTCGCTCTCACAGCACTGGCCCCCATTTTAATTTAGTGCCCCTTGTAGCTAGCGCTTCAGACGCTAATTCGTAGACAGTATGGTGTCATTATCGCTGTTCTATTCCCAAACAGAAAAAAAAAAACCCGAACAACATTACCAAGACTTCAGAATTATGAGTGTCCATAATTAAAAATCTCCCCCCCCCCCTCGAAGGGATTCATTTGCCTTAACAGATGTTTTTAAACGGGTCAATCGTAGGATTCGAACGGACGTTCGCTTAGTTTGGAAGGTGTTAAACATTAGGCTGTGCTTGCTCGATTTGTTTGAGATCCCCAGGGGCTCCCTCAAATGGCTCGTGGTGAGCATTGGTACTTAGTTACTGGCTAATCTTTGCCGTGTTTTTTTTTAATCCCATTGTTGACTATAACACAAAAATTCTCTAACCGAATCCCCCTCGTGCTTCTATGAAATGTATATAACTGTGTGTTTTACCACTCAACTCCTAAGAAATTAAATCTGGCAAGGAGTTGTGCTAAAACACACAGTTATACACATTTCAAAGTAGCACGAGGGGAATTCGGTTGGAGAATTCTTTCAGAAAAGCAATTCTCCGAAGTAATTTCGTTTTACGGTTTCGATTTTCGATTCACAGTTTCGATTTACGCAGTAATTTTGATTTACGGTGTTCAATTTTATGATGTTTACGATGTTTATCTCTATTTGGCGTAGCGATGCTAGCCCCCATCGCTTTTCTTCAACCAAGCTGTGATTTCCTTTGCTTTGTCATAGGTGTTTCGTATTAGGCCTATTTCATGCCGCTGAAACACCACGTTAAACATACCCTGACCGAAAAGCACCTTCGTGTTTCCGTAAAAGATCGATGATTAACGAAGATGACGTCACATCCCTAACATATGCATAATGAGAATGAAACCGTAATCGCGTCCTCTAAGTGAGATATACGATATAGATCTGTGGTTTAGTCGTCGGCGACCATTCAGAAACGATAAAACCTTCGATCTGTATAATTACTGAAGCAGAAGGCTCTGGTGTGGTCTTTTAACCGCGGTCTTTCCAGTTTAATCGGCACGGTTCTCGTTTCGCGGAAAGAAAACAAAAAAAATCTCCCTCAGAAGGTCAAAAGTCTGGATGCTAATTATACGATTCCGGTTTTCAGCCACGCTAAGTAGTGCTCACCGTTTGCCTCTGTTTATGTCCCTAAGCCACCGGCAGCCGGCGCGGCAGCTGTTCTTTGGGCGAAACGAACATAATAGTGGGACTGCGCCGTGTGCCGTGAGCGAATTTATGAGCGATTGTGAAGGACGTGAGTGTCGTTTGTTTTGTGAATTCGGTTGAGCGAACAACAAAAATTCATTCGTTTTGTGCCTCGTGCTCATCTGCCCGCTCTTTCTGCGCCGAGACTTTGTTTGAATTGAAGCTTTGATTAAAGCTTTGATTAAAATGCGAAGTGTGGAAACGAAATTTAATATGAAAACAAACAAGGCCTCGGAAGTGAGAACGTGTCTGTGTGATCCCAATAAAAACTAATGCGTATATAGTTTGACTTCTACGAGCATTTTGTTAATTTTGTAATCGTATTGTTTTATTAAAGAGAAACAAAAAAAAAACTGTTTTTATAACTAAACAATAAATGAGAATGTAAAGGTTTAATGAAGTATATACAGTCAGGTTTAAAGCCTCGCCTTAAGGACAGCTGCACTTATAGGGCAGTGACACGACGTAGTATTATTGTATATAACTCTATGGTGGAGCCAGTAACTGGGTTAGCTGCAAGGTGCACTGGTGGGGGAAAAGAAGAGCGTCTTACTGAAGCCAATGCTATTAGACTGCATTTCTTAGGCCTAAAACGCGCGATTTTTGTCGATTTGTCGGTAGTTGCTGACATTTTTAAGCAAGTGGAATCTTTATTTTCCAATTACAACCTAAGCAGCATAAGGGAGTGGAGAAAACAACGGTTTTTTAAGCCTACAAAATCCACTCTCAAAGCACTGGCTTGAACAGAAGTGTCGTTGTTTAACCCACCATTTCAATCCAGTGTCCCTTGCAGGTATCTCTCTTGTAGCCATATGATGTCACTTGACGTTGCTCTATTAGAATTAAGAGGAAAAGCGCCTCAACTACACTACCGGCCGGATCTTGGATGAAGTATAGCATATGTGACTGGGTTGGACAATATGGCTGTCGAAAGCGCCACTGATGCGATTGATTTGTCTTGTTGCCGCAACGGAGGGTGACACCTTCAGTACAAAAGAACTGCCACTCTTACTTGAAACACTTTCCGGATAAACGAACCTGTCGCTACTTACTGAAGAGCTATGTGCCGTCGAGGAATTTAATAGCTTTGCGGCAAAATGCTTTACGGATACTTATTTATTTGTACGTGTAATCTATTTTCCGGGTGATTACTGGGATTAAGTCAGTGAATTACTACGCTTTGTGGCAGTAGATGGCGGGACTCTGCACAGAAATTCACCGATGCGATTTGCTTGGCCAATTCCCGAACGCACCTCGAAGAAACGAGTGGGCCACTCGTGTCGGCCATTTTGTCTACCCTCCTCGTATTGTTGTAGGTCAGCCCGGATAGATTACTGGCCGTGCCAGGACATTCCGGATACTAGTCTGGTTCCTGGTAATAGGGGAAGTCCAATGTTCGAGTATCAGTCGGAGTTGTCTTTTTTCCTTCCCTGATCAATGCATCTTGTCCCTCCAACAAGCCCAGTCTTTAATGATTTGTGTCGTTTGTTTTTAATACTTGCAGCAACCGAGAGTCGATGATCACTTCATTAGTGATGATGCCGTGGCTTCGGCTGGGAGCATTTTAAGCCCCAAAAGTCCCATTAGTGATGAGGAATTTGGATAGATTTCCATGGGGGTTGTAATCCTCCAAAAGCTGCCACAGAGCTTTTGGTGGATTACAACCCCCAATTTGGAGATTTTCTGCATCCATCCATGGGACCAATCATTATTTGATTCGCAAATGTTAACAAGCGGATGCAGCGACTCCCTAGCCGCAACCTATCTTCCGTACACTTCCGCCACTTTCGAAAATGTTGAGGCGCACACCTCTCTCACGCACTGCAGCACTGCTCTCTATTAAGTGATCTAAAAGCAATAACCAGTAAAAATGTGTTAGCTTCTAGGCCTTGTTTTAGATTTTAGCGGCAATTGTCAGCTTTAAGGCCTAATTTTTATCTGCCTTTTTAATTTCGTAAGTAGCAGCTGCAGCTAACGGAGAATTAGGTTACAGAATAGGCTTATTCATTTATGCAGCATGGTGTGGAGATTTGACGTTACCGTGTGACAACGTGATTTTAAGGCCTAATTTTCACTTTTAGGCCTATTTTTTTTTTTACCTTTTCACTCTCCAACCAATCGGAGAGTTTGGTTCAAGAGTAGGTCTATTCATCCATGCAACACGGTATCGAGACTATTTAAAATGAAGCTTATATGAATTGTTAGCGAAATCCTTTTTTTTTTTTTACGGTTGCGTGTCTTCGTGTAGCGTTTAAATCCGACGATCAAATGTTATTATTTAATTGAGTTACGCCGCGAAAACTTATTAGCTATAAGGAGGCAGCGATATTCTAATTTGCCGTGTTTCTAAACTAATTTCTGGTCGCTGAATGTAAGAGTGAAAACGGTTTGTCTGTTATCTGGTACCGTTCTGGAATTATAAAGGTTACGGACGTACAAAGCCGTTGCAGTAGTCTACTCAGCGTCCACTCAAAGTTAAAAATAATCTGTCCCCTCGCAACCCTCCCCCCCCCCAAAAAAAAAAAATTAAGTTTTTCTTATGCATATGGAGACTGCTTGTAGATAATTTCCTACAGCTAGTTTAAATAAGAAATAGTTTGCGGTATCGAAGCTACCAGTTTAAGGAAAACGTACCTACTTTGTGGGGAAGGGACAAGGTTGATTTTAGAATGTTCCGGCAAACGTTCAAAGTTGTGTTCGAATTTAGACCCTCTTTACGTCAAGATTCGTACAGTTGTAAAATATGTTGAATTGTACAGTTTGCTTGTATATAGCCATAGCCATGACACGGTCAACATCTGAAAGACAAAAAAATCCAGAAGATTCTAGAAAGTTTTGTAAAAACGTACGTATGCTTGTATTGATATTGACAAATTTGCAGGAAATTGCACGAAAACTTTTCAAATTACTTCGATTAAAAAAAAAAAAACCCCGCTAGCTTGCGGGGCCCCCGCTCCCCCCCCCCCCCCCCCCTCCAGTCCCTTTACAGGAGACATTTGTTAAAAAAAAATTGGGGTGGGGAGATTTAAAAAATAAAAATTGCATCTCTTACTTGCAGAAAAACGTTTCAAATTCACGATTCTAGATTTCTTTAAAAAAAAAAAAACAATAGTTTCTTGAGGCTCCCGGGAAGACCCGACCTCTCGCAATTCGAACCTTCTCGTTGTTGCACTTGGGTGTTTTAATGTAAATTAATTTCGTTGCATTGTTTTTTTTTCCGTTTTTTTCAAATTGTGTCCTGTAAATCTAGTATTATTAAAATTAGCATGGAAGATGGTGTTTAAATTTCTGCTTTAAAATGCCGCAAACTGCAATTCTTTGGCTGTGGTTAGACTTTGGTTTGAACCGAAGAATCACCATGTGAGGAGAATTATTCTGTCTCATTTAAAGGTGCTATACACTGTGAAAAATAAACCCGTGAATAACTAGTATAAAGAAATGGTAATTTTCCCCAGCTCCTTGGACTGTAAAATTACCGTCCATGTCTTTTAGTGGATCGACTGTGAGGAAACGATTCTTGCTAAATCCTTCCACAGGGCCTTCGAAGCTGAAACTACAGAAGTTATGTGAAATTAAAGCAACATCCAGCCTGCCTTATAACCTTCCGCCTGCCTCACAACACCCACGCGACAATCACATCCGCGTATTTTCCAAGCTAAGGTCAACTGAGATGGTAGCTTGGTTCCTCGCAGCGAAAAACGTAGCTACTGTCTCAGTTGGCATTGCGCCTTATAGTCCAGCCAGCGTGAACCCATTGATCGTGTCGTCAAAAACCGAATGATTCTTGTATTTTAAAATCACAATTTATAATTTTCTAGACTAATGTCTTCTAATTTTGCTTCGGCGATCTATTGGAATAATTAATTTTAATTTTTACTGCATTAGCCTTCTAGATATTTTATCTCATAGAAATTACTAGCAAACGATTAAAATTAATACTGCGCACACACACAGATAAAACTTCAAGGTCATTGTAGGCGTGCGATGCATTATGTATGTTCGGGACGAACGTAAATAAAGTTAGTAATATTCAACAGAAAATCTCCTAGACGCCACATTTTAAAACGGTTTTTTAGCAAGGGAAAGACTAACGGTAAGTAAATAGACTTTTGGGGCCGTACTTGATGTGGAGGATCGAGAAAAATGGCGCTGGGAGGTATATCCCTTTAAAAACAAAAGAAACATGGCGGCGCTTATGGTGCACACCATTCTCGTCACTGCTCTCGCCTGAATGATAGTCATGAGCTGCACATCCCATAATTCATCATTCCTGTCGTAGGCTAACCCCTGTGGTGTACGACGAAGGCAATACATATATTACAGGCAGGTTGTAACAAATGTCGAAAACGCCGTATATCTTAAACGCGATGGAAACATCAATTTATAAAATCGTTCAGCTATTGGAAAATCAGCTCAAACTTCTGCCTGTGTTAGGATGAATTTTTCAAACAGTGTCACAGTTTAACTGCAGCCGGGGGGGGGGGGGGCCTATTGCGAGCTTTTTGCAAATTGCTTCTTCATTTGCTGTTGATTTTGCTGGCTCCACTGACGTCACACTGCAGTTCAACAGCTTTTACGCACATGTGCACAAGTCACACCAGCCCGGAGTCAGTGACGTCACACGAACATATTGGGGGGAAAACAACTTAATGAGCTGGGGAATGACCAACCTTCCTATATATACTATCGGTCCACTCGATCTTGGCTGTGCGTGCTTTACCCTACTCGTCGGACTTAAATTTGTCCAACATTTTTTGCGTTACTGGGACTGATTTTGCACTCCATGTTAAATCTAAATGGCGGTTGCCATCCCATAGTCTCAACAGCGGAAGTATCTCAGCTGGCTACGCCTTAAAGACGTCTGTTCACGGCATCCACGTTCCAGATTCTCCGTATTCCTATAGAGCAGTGACACGACGTAGTATTATTGTATATAACTCATGCTGGAGCCTTAATAGGTTAGCTGCAAGGGGCACTTCAGAGAGAAACAGAAGGGCGTCATACTGAAGCCGGTGCTGTGAAGAGTGATTTCTTAGACCTAAAACGCGCGGTTTTTGCTGTTGGAGAAAACAAGGTTATTTAAAGCCTAAGAAATCCGCTCTTCCGTTGTTTTTCCCTCCATTTTTTGTAGTGCACCTTGTAGTTATTCCCTCCAAAACCCATACTGGTGCCAATATGGCGGCAAATGTCACTGCTCCATAGGCTGATGTGGGTCACGTGATCTCGTTTTAGTTTAGAAAATCACGGCGCTGCTGCGAATAGTGTTGTTCCATTTTTAATTTACCGCTATTTTCTTTATATTGCTCGAAGATTCTACGGTGCTGCATCTAGGAGTTGAAACGGTGAAAAGGTGCCTTTAAATTGTGAATCTGCTTGTCCGGTATCGTCCTAAATCAAACATCTTCACGTGAGCTACTCGAAAAAACGTGACTGGTTATGCCCTTTTAAACGAGACTAAACGAGAATTTCACGAGACCATCTTTTGGACAGATTGAAGTGTCAGCGAGTAGCTGTGAAGACATTACCACTTGTTGCCTAGGTGAAGGCAATTTTTTTTTAATAGCCCTATTTGTCACACGCAGTCCCAATTTACATCGGCTTACGTGTACGTTCTGCTCTGATCTGTCCTTTAGAAACTTATTTCTCTGGTTGCCAACCAATCTCATTCGTTTCGTTATACTCATTATAGATTTGGACCAGAGAACTCCGAACGTTTGAATGTTTGCGGATTAGGCTGGCGTTCAAATTGATTCAAAATAACATCGACAACAACCTCCTCCTTCAAACAAGCGGTTCCTTTTCGACACCCGCACTTTCCGCAAAATGTCGGTCGGTACTGGCGCGAGATCAAAAGAATAGCCGATTACCTTGACGCAAAGCCCCCTTGTTTTGTTTCTTTGGACAAGCGGGAGACAATTACTCGTGCGACTAAGAGGACTTTCCTTCTAAGAGGTCTCTCCTTCCCTTCGATCCGTTTGTGTCTCCAAACTTAACCGCCAGGCGTCTCAGACAGTCATTGCAAACACCAACGAATCGTCAGCCCTTGGAATCAAAGGTGATACGACTGCGAGCGTAATAATATGTAACTTATCTGCATGCTTTTTCTTGAATTCGTTCCAGGAAATGCAACTCAAATTACCGACACGACCACGATTTCCTCATAGGAAGCACGCACAACGTCGTACGAACTACACCACGCGTAGTGTTGAATTGTGTTAGCGGCACGGACAAAAACGTGATTACAAACAAAAACGTCAAGTGAGCCGTAAAAAAGGGGGATATATGATTGAATTTTCACTTGTTAAAATGAACACGGATAAAAATTGATGATTTTTAATTGAAACTAGCGGAGTCGACGCTTCGCTCGCTCATTCCACGTCGTCTCGCTCCCCTCCCTCCCCCCCCCCGTCGCGCTTCCCCCCTACCCTCATTTAATTTGCCGTTCGGTCGGTAGATGGCATCGTATGTTCGCGCTGCTGGCCGTTGCGTTCCGGGCGCAGCTACTATCTCAGCGGGCCTTGGCTGCTACTCTTATAATTTGCCGTTCCGTCGGTAGATGGCAGAGATGGCATCGTATGTCCTGCTTGCTGCTGCGCTGCAGATGGCTACTGCCGGCTGCTGCAGATGGCCGCGTTGTGGATCTTGTGTAAATTGTACATCCTGTGTAATTATGTATATAGATAGTAAAATGCACAATTGAGAAAATTCCATCTGTTTAGGTGCTGTTGTGCTTTACGTTTTAAATATATAATTGGTAAAGCACAACAGCACCTAAACAGATGCATAACAAGAAGTGAACAGTTTCCAAATTTACGTGTGGCTCCCTACGTTTACTCTTGCACGGAATTGCTTAAAAGTTGGTGTAAAGTTTGGAAAAATTGCTATCTACTCTCTGGCCAAGTTTGGTCGAAATATATTGAATAGAAACGGAGAAATTAATAGGTTTAGTTTTGCTGGAGAGAGGACTTCAATCATCTATATATATAATTACACAACTTCCGCAACGCAGCCATCGGCAGCAGCCAAAGAGGGAGCAGCAGCTACGTACGATGCCATCTTCACGCTCCAGGCCAGCAGCGCAAACATACGATGCCATCTACCGACCGAACGGCAAATTAAATGTTTGCAGTTCTCGGTGTGTTACCAATAAACAAACATTGTTTTACGGTAACCTTGACTATCCTTGAAGTTTTCGGACTGCTTATTGTTACCTGAAAGGGTTGTTTCATACGTTTTTAATGACAAAAGGTAATGCTGTAGTGCAACATACAGTACAATACACACCTACCTTGGTTCTTCGTCTGTTAAAATTCATGAAACCTCGTTAAATCTCCAGACTACTTGTTTTGACTTCGAGTGAACACAGAGGTATGTAGCATCAAGAATTTATAGGGTTGGAGAGGAGCATCTGATCTCAAAAAGGCCCTATTGAAACGTGTTGCAATCATTCCTATTATAGTTCCGTCCGAGTTTTCAGAGGGCGCCACGCGTTCCATGTGGTCATTTTCGCTCATTTTTCATCCCAAATCTAAAGTAAACTAAATTACAACTAAGCTAAACTAAATATAACAATTAAATACAAACTAGTTTCATTTAGTTTAGTTTAATTTTAGGCTGAAAACTGAGTAGAAATTCCCACATAAAACTCATGGCGCCCTCTATAAACTTGGGCGGAACTAATAGGAATAAATCTAAGACGTTTCAGAAGGGGTCTGAGTCACAAATTCTCCTCCCTAACCATATAAATTCTGTGTAGCATCAATCCATTGTTTTTAAACACCAATTTAGCAGCAGATTTAGCACCAAAATAATTCAGTGGCAGCACAACGTTTAAGTTGGAAATCCGCAATCACGCTTCACGATAACCGATAACCGTCCACAGTTGAGTTTGCACGCTAGAGCAGTTCTCTTCGTGGCGAGCTCGCAGCGCGACTGGCGGAAGAATCGGCTGCTAGGCGAATGACGCATCGAATTTCTATGGCCAAGCCGGTAAAGTAAAGGTAGCTGTGGCGCGACATCCTGTCTGGGGAGCAACTTGCAGGTAACAATAATACCAAGACAGGCAGGACAAAATGGCAGCCGTTGCTACGCATAGCAAATCAAGAAAAGGCATAAATAGTCGGATTGCTGTGCATTACCGCAGTAAGATGGCCGGAGGACTCAAGAAAGAATAAACAGGCAATCTCTCCCAAATCAGGACACAACATCATCATAGTCTTCCAACGTCAGAAAAAGGGGGTCAAAGGGTTTTAGCGAGCGTTAACCACTTCCGGTCATCTGCCCGACGAAGTCTTAAGGCCCTATGTCTTCCAACATCTGTCTGTACCCATGTGTATTAGAAACACGAAAGGTACGTACGTACGCAGAGACTCAAGCCTGTGATATTAAATTGTACGTACTCAGGGAATGGACGATTAGTTTAAAGTCAATGCTAAATTATAAGTCTTTCCTTACTGCACAACTAGGGGACTGAACACAGAGTGTACCACACCAAATATTAGGATCGGCCAACAAGATTTTGCTTGTACCGGCCCTATTAGTATGGGGCAGTGACACAACGTTGTATTATTGTATATAACTCTAAGGTGGAGCCAGTAACTGGGATAGCTGCAAGGGTCACTGGAGGGCGAAAAGAAGGGCGTCTTACTGAAGACTATGCTGTTAAGAGTGGATTTCTTAGGCCTATAATGCGCGATTTTTTTCGATTTGTTGGCAGTTGCTGACATTTTAAAGCAAGTGGAATCTTTATTTTCCAATTACAACCTAGCAGCATAAAGGATTGGAGAAAACAACGTTTTTTTAAGCCTATGAAAGCCGCTCTCAAAGCACTGTCTTGACTAGAAGTGCTGTTGTTTAACCCTCCATTTTAATCTAGTGCCCCTTGTAGCTATCTCTCTTGTAGCCAATATGACGTCACATGACGCCGCTCCATTGGAGTTTCGACTTGCTCCGCTGGACCCCAAACTCCAAGTGAATACTCTGGTGCCGTAACAATGGACTCTCGCCAACGGTTCCAACGGTTTTGAACAGGTGGCTCTGCGTCGTACATGACTACTGGCAATTGGCCAACAGCAGAGTAGGGGGCTACTGCACGTGTGCTTTACTACCGCACGTAATGGCAAGGTGCACCGCAAAGTTTTAGCTTTGTGGCGTACGTTGAATTACATGTAATAACCGTTACGAAGTGTACATAACGACAAAGTGTTTTAATAATTATTTTTACTGTATAACCCAAATGCGTTTTCGTTTTCTACTACGTCTTTATTTTCAGAATTTGATGTGCGCACTTTAGCTAAGCATACTGAAGAAAAAACATATCAAATCCACATGGCACCATTATAGTAAGAAAGCTAATATATTGTGTCGCATTTATAAGTGTGTGCGAACACAACTCCCTCTTCTATATATTACCTGGACCGCACAGGAGAGGAGGAGCTTCTTATTTACTACGTCTTATTTCACCAAAGTATGTCTCAATGGGCCTTCGACAATGATTAGAAAACATCAAATCAACGCTCTTTGATACAGATCGCCATCTGCTGGCAGACTTTGGACACCTTGTGAATTTTCCTAATTCGCCGTCTGATACCAAGAGATGGAGCCAGTTACCAAACCTCCCGTTTTTGCCTCCTGTACCTTAATAATTTAATTGACGATTCTGGATGTACTGAGTCCTCCAAACGAAAAAGATATCGATCATAAAATCAGCGAAACACTAGGAACCAAACGTCAGTTATATATTGGTGGTGCCAGTGACATCATCATGTCTCACATTTTTTTCTGCTTGTTTCACGGATTTCAAAGAGTTGTTGTTTTCTTTAGTGGGGGAAGGAGGGCCGAAACGGCCTTCTCATTGCACTTATACCATGCGAAACGGCTGTTTGCTGTGACGTCGCCATGAGTTAGCCAATGACGAACGAGAACAACGGCTGTTTGGCCGTCTGATTGGACTAGTCCAGACACGTGATGTGCACGTCACACCAAACAGCCATTGCGCGTGGTATAGCGGTTTTTAAATTATTCGGATTATGATTTACCGTTCTTTGCCGTGTCCTAGATGTTAGCGGGGTCAGGAAACAACGCACGAAAAAAAAAAAAAAAGATATCGAATGTTAAGTGTACCAAGCCTACCTATATTTCTAACATGTGAAAAATGTCTAGCCTCTGCACTCCGTTTTTCTTCTCTTTGCAACTTGGGCTGTGTTACCATCCTGCCCTAAATCACCATCCTAACATTCTACGTTGCCATTTTACCATTCTTCCGTGCTGTGTTACAATAATACCGTTTAACATCTACATTACCATCCTACCACTCTACCATCCCACGTTACCATCGTCCCCTTTAGGTCACCATCCTACGTAACCATCCTAACATTCCATGTTACCATTCTGCCATTTGTCCATGCTGTGTTACAATCGTACCATTTATTGTGCTACATTACCACCCAGCCATTCTACCATTGTAAGTTACCACCCTATCATGTACTTTACCATCCTATCCCTTTAGGTCACCATCCTACGTCACCATCCTAACATTCTACGGTACCATTCTACGTTACCGTTGTGCCATTTATCGTCCTTCGTTGCCATCCTACCATCTACGTTACCATCCTACCATTCTACGTTACTAACCTACCTCTTGAGGTCACCATCCAATCCCGTTAGGTCACATTGTTTACGAACTTAATCCACAAAGTCGACCCACGCAATCATTGCAAAATGCTAGACAACGCTTGTTTCCCCTGCTCCACTCCCAACCTCCCCCCCCCCCACCCCAACCAGCTCCCCCCACCCCCCAATAATTCCCTTCACTCAACTCTGTTTACCCGTAGCCATTGTGGAATCCAACTGCGTTGCCATGGAAACGCCATCACTTCTCAGGAAACATGATCTCCTTCCTCCTCCCGTCGTCTTCCCCATTTCCAGTTCGAATTCCTTTTTTCTTCTCATTTTCATTTTCGTTTTCCTGATGACGTGGAATGACGAGCAATGACGCTCCAATGATGAAACTTCCGCTGTCTTTCTTAGGAAATGACAGTTACAACAATGGGATGTTTTACGGCCGTGAATCTTGGGCCTTTTTAGTTCGTATTAGCGGGATGGAGGCTGGCGTGCGAGGCTATTTCTGTTAAGACGTTAGCGGTGATTGGTAAATTGTTATTTTCGTACCCTCAAACGTGGTGGCGTGAAGCAAATTTATTGGTTTAATTTATCCATTAGAGGTTTTCAACCATTGATTAAAAGACGTGACGTGTTTGCTTTTAGGGTGTCGTTCTGTCGGTACCTTCCTAACCCACCGAACAGAGACAGAAAAAAACACTGCTGTTAGGGACAGTTTGGCTCCAAACGTGACGTAACCTTAGAACAATATACTCACTTCGCTACGGGAGGCAGCGTATTCCTATGGTAAGCAACACTCGGCAAGCGTCATATCACGAGGACACGAGTTTGGAGAACAAATGGGAAGGAACGCGTGTTGTTACTGCGGTGGCTCATTGGGACAAACAACAACGTTTTTCCTGCATACACAAAGCTTTCGTGAATCAGAACTTCGGCGTTCCAACACCGGATAAGACACACTACAACATAGGACGACATATGGGAAACTGCCCCCGCATCAGTGGCCATCTTGTTCCGGTTTCATAAAAGTTTTGTGTGTGTAGAAAAATGTTGTTGTGTGTCCCAATAAGCCACCGTACGTTGCGATCACGCAGCTTAAAAATGGCCGGCCAACAACAATAAGGTGAGCGAGGGCGAGCGAATTTCGTGAAGGTAAATTGTGTTAGCTAACATTTGCCACATGAGGTTTGTAAAAATATCACGAATTGTTTAGGAAGTTTGCGACAGCGCAATGTTTATTTGCTGACTTCTTTGAACTCCAATGTGGCCAGGCTTGGGCTACGATTTACAGCGTCATGTTCTCAGTGCTTCTCTGGTCTTGTCAATTGGTGAGCGCTATTTGCGCTAGTAACTCTTCTGTGACGTCGCGTGGCGACCATTGCAACTGTGAGAGATACTCCTCCCTGATGTCATGTGTGAGTATAGTGACGTTGCAATAGCCGTTCAGTACGTTCCTAAACTACAATCAGAGCTCAGCAAACTCAATTGAGTCCAGCAGAACACTTTCAGCGCAACCAGACGAAGCTAATGGATTTGACCGGACAAGCTGGTGGATTGAACCAGACAAAACCATGCAAAATTGAGCCAACCAGCAGCTTTGAGGAAGCGCCTTACTAGAAACAGGTTTTTTTCTGGAGAGAAGAATCACTGCAGAGAAGCTTCACCTGTGTGTAGCCCACAAGTTCGTGGGACAATATTGTGTGGCAATACGGTCGATGGAACGATCAGCACTAATTCAGCATCCTCTGTTAAAAGGATGACGTTCGGGTTTGCGCAATTTTGTGCAATCTTGCGTTGTGTCCCTCAAGCAGGATAGGTAAATTCCTAGGACTACCAACAGTCGAGAATACAAACTACAGCCATATTCAAACTATGACAAAAACTTAGGTATTTATGGGGTTTAAGCGAACCACGATAAATCGATCAATTTTGGTACGTACCGACCTAACTCTTCATGCTCTTCTCATTTCACGTTACAAAAATGGGGGGAAATGTTTTTTTTGGTTATGTAAACACGTTTTTTAACCACGTAACACGGTGAGCCCGACCGTGTAAAGCGGCGGCCATCGGCGGCCATGTTCCGGGATTCAGAGTAGCACGAAAAGTTGGCACCACGAAAACAGAAAGTAATGTTCCAAACTATGTTGTCTGCGATTTTTGTTGTTATTTTTTTTTAGGTAATGTTAGGTAGGTTAGGTTAGGTAGGTTAGGTTTGTTAGGTTAGGTTAGGTAATTTCCGTCTCCTTTCATTGCGATGCAAATCAGGTTTTCTCGTTATTCTGTCTCCTGCGATATGGCCGGCGCTTTAACACGATCGTAACTATCGTTTTACGTGTTTTCAATGTTTTTTTTTTACACCTTAAAACACGTTTCCCCCCTGTTTCTTAATGTGATTTGGCAAGAGGATGACGATTAGTAAAAAAACTGAGTGGTTTGGAGTGGTTCGCTAAAACCATAATTACCAAAACTTACACCAGGTATGAGTCCAGGACCTTCGCACCTTCCTGTTTCTCGACCACACACAGTAGGCTTATATGTCTGACAGTTTCATGCGAGTTTAAGGTGACTTTCTTTCCTGTCCTCGTGTGTCAACTAGTCCTGGGATTATACCTGAATACTGATTACTTGAAGACTGAAGTTTTGAAAAGAAGGTATCAATTTAGATGTTACTTGTGCGTTCGATCCAGATGCTAATGTACTTGAGGTCATAACCTATATCAAAATCATGTAGGCTCACCTGCGGTTTGGAAACTGCCGTTGGAAAATGTCATTGAAATGCCCCTCAATAAACAAGCTAAAACGGACAAAGCTACGAATTGGTAGCGTTAGGTCGGTTTCTAAATAAGCGTCAAAAGTACAAAATCAGTTGGTGGAATGGAGGATGACTAAGTCTGAGCAACCAGTCTAATTCAGGTTGCTAAGGGGTGATTAACAATGGGCGTGAGCATTGTGGTACTTATAATATAATAATAAGATTTTGCAGCAGGAGTAGCAAGTCTGGCAAGGATCCGAGGATCACTAACAGCCAGCATTGCCTAAGAATCACCGGAAAGGAGGCAATTAAACTAAAAAGCTAAGGCATCAGAGCTAAAACTAAATTACCAATAAAACTCGGGACCTTTCAAGAAAGGTTTAAAGCAATGCTTGGATATAATTGACCGAAAATGTTTTGGGCTGGGAGCAGTGACTGCAGCCTCTGGAAGGCCGTGCCAGACAGGAACAACTCTCAAGGAAAAGTTTTTCGTACACTAGAGATGCGGAGCTTGTACAGCCAATTTAAAGGGTGGCCACGTATTGTTGACACATGAGATCGATTTCATGAATCCCCTGACAATTTTAAAGGTGAGATAAAGATCCGTACGAAGTTTTTGCAGCTCCAGCGACTCACGGTTTGTGATCCACAAGTCTTTCTGTATATGTTAAGTTCTTTAAACCAACGATTTCTTTACATAAAACGCCGCTGGACATGCTTGAACTTGTCGATGTCCCCCTAAGAGTGATGGCGACCACACCTCTATTTTACAGTACCCAAATCCCACAACACTTTTGGATTTCTCTGGATATAAAAATTATTCAACTCAATCAAGGATTTCATTAAACACCAAACTTCTCGAAACATCCCAGAAAGAAAATAGTCCAGGAAGGCGTATTTGCCGGATATCCGGCTACGACCGAACCTGAATGGTTTCTGAGGGCAAGCTAGCTAAATAGACGAAAAATTCGGCGTCTAGACCAATTCACTTCTATACCCCCCCAACCCTACCGGCCCGGCTCCTATCTCCCAACCTAAAAAGTCTCGATTCTTTGTCTGTTTCAGTTTGCGGTTTCAAACCGGTTAATAATTATTTCTCCTAACAAGTCCTGACGGTCTTGAAGAAGGTTGCATGCACTAAGATTTTCATCTTGCGCGAAAGAGGTCGCGCTTTTTGACATTCTGACACAAACCGCTTTCGACAAATTGCTAGTTGGCCGCGACAAATGGGCTTCACTAATGGCGTCTTAATTCAGCAGGCGGGACCGAAAACAGGAAGCGGAAACGACGCCATAGTGGAAAAATATATAATAATAAAAAAAAAAAAAGCAGTTAACGAAAAAACGAAAGTGCGTGTGTGTGTGCGTGTGTTGCAAGCCGACATAGGAAATAAAAAATAAATCAGAATAAAAAATAAAAAAACGTTAAAAAAGAAAACTGTTGAAAGGAAAGCAGGGTTTTTTTTTTCTCTTTTGCAGTTACCTGATGTGAAGGAAATTTGGAATCTTTCGGTGTTCCGGAACGTTACTTTTGCTGAGGGAAGGAAACGTGGAAGCATCATCACCGAGTCTTCATTAACTTCCGATTTGGAAAACTTCCACATACTCTTTTAATCGCACATCATAATTCATGACACACTCAAAATAGCTGAGGTTCGATAAGCCTGTATTAAAATGGAATTAAAAATTAAAATGGAGCGACCGACAATGACAAACAAACGGGTGTGGCCAGTAACAATCAGTAAAATCGAAATATTGCTTTAATAATGCTACCTATTAGAGCAGACTTGAAGAGTTTCAAAGTTGGTTCAGTAACAATCACTGCATGCACGAACGTTGTTGGGTTTATTGCGCTTGGTATCAGAACGGAGAAACGGGCAATTGAGCGTCCTCCATTGAAAAAAGACATTTACTTCCATAGCAGAACAAATCAGCGTATGTTAAAATGGAGGGGGAGCAGGGATGGGGATATTCAGACCACTCAATAGGGGAATTCGGGTCGGGGACGGGGGGGGACGGTGCGGGACGGGAAAGACGTTACGAGGGGAGGGGGGAGCATGGGGGAAAATTAGACCATACAACTGGGTAGGCCGCAGGGGGGTTCGGAGGAGGAAGCAGGGGGCAGTCGGCACCCTTTTCGTTCCATACTACCCACTACAGTATTTCGCTCAGGTATGCGGGAACCGGCTAGCCCGGCGTATGTTACGCCGGGGGTACAGCTAGTATTGTTAATTCCTAGAGCCACTGCGTCATCATAAATATTGGTAAAGAAAAGATAAGGTATAGATAGTAGATCAAATAGATCAAAAACACTTTAAAACCATGGGAAGATGAACTTTTTTGAGGTCCGGTTTGAACTGATAAAGACTGGGCGACATCCCCAACACGGACCCCAAGGAATCCCATGGCTGCACTATACGGTTTGAGAAGAAGAACTTTGTACAGTCTCGTCTCATTTTTGCGACGGAAAGTTTAAATAGGTGTCCTCTGGCATATGCATTACCTCGGACAAAGAAAAAGCTTTTTGGGTCTGCATCAACTAGTCCGTGTAGAATGGTGGCAGTAAGGCGTGAATGTGCTTGTATCCTCTCAGTTCCAAAGTTAACTCTAAACATTTTAACCGCAGTTTGTACCTTCTTTTTTCCCAATTACTTGCTCGCACTATGACTTTCCACCTCAGTAGGCCTTGTTACTCTCACTATAGCTTTCCAGTGACGCCAACAGATGGCGCCATGTGATAAAAATTGTTCTCTAAACTTTCCATCTCATCGTAGTTTGTTTTTCATTGTTGCTGGAAGTAGTCAAGGCAACAAAGTGTCAATTTCTACTTTCTACGTTGAAACAATTCAACTGGAACCACAAGCCGCATTTAAGGAATTAGGCTTAAGTTATTTAATCATGTCAACCGCGGCGCAATTTTGAATGGATTCGAACTGGCAACCCAATCTGTCTTCAGAATCACTGAAATAACGCCTTTATCAATGTGCCCACTACTCCATTGGCCAGTTCAAATACGGCTCACGCCAATAGTACGTGCATAAAGGTGGCTTACTGTTGTGCGTTGTTTCCAGTGTACGATTTTAGCTGGTTAGCTTGTTGTTTGTTTCCTTGACGTAATATTATAGAGATTCGTGTGTATTTGTTAAAAATTCTCCCAAGCAATAGGCGTTTTGGGTGAAGTTGTGGTTTGCAGGTAATGGAAAGCGGAAAACAAGCCAAACATCGGAAATCATACACATGAAAATAACATAGTACAGTTAGCCACCTTTATGCACTTACATTTCGTAGGAGTGGCATGACCCGGGATTCGAACTGGTAACCCAATTCGTCCCCCAAATCACTGACATAGCACCTTTATCACTACGGCCGCTCCTTCGCTCCTCCCATGGCTCTTCCAGCTGCCAGTGGAGAAGCGGCCGTAGCGATAAAGGCGCTATGTCATCGATCTGGAGTACGAATTGGGTTGCCATTTCGAATCCGGGTCATGCCACTCTGACGAAACGTATGTGCAAAAAGGTGGCTTACAGTACTACGTTATTTTCTTGTGTATGATTTTCGATGTTTAGCTGGTTTTCCTCTTTCCATTATATAATTTACAGCTATTGTGCATATTTATTTGCAGATAATACGCTTGATGTCAACTGACGGCTGCACCGAACGCATTACCCACAGAATTTTCCTAGCAGAAATTTGTTCTTTTGATCGTGTACTAAATTCGTCCAACCAGTAGCTGTGGTGTTATCACAGCTGTGGTGGCGCGAAACACCTTTCCAGTTTTAATTTCCCGAGACCGAAGGTCGAGGGAAATTTGTTGGAAAGGAGTTGAGTGCTAAAACACCCAAATTATACATTTAATACAAGCACGAGTGGAATTCGGTTGAGAATTTTTGTTTTCTTTTCCCTAAACGATTTTCTGAAGGAATTTCGTGTTAGGGATTCGGTTTCGATTTACGATCTCGATTTCGACATAGGAAATAATTTTGATTTACGGTGTTTAGTTTGGTTTATAATGTTTACCTTTTATGTTTTGTTGACGATGTTTAACTCTTATCTGGCGTAGCGTTACCATCCACCATCGTATTTCATCAATCAACCTGTAATTTCGTTCGCTTCGGCATTGGCATTTCGTATTACGCCTAACGGTATTTTTATGTTGTTGATACGCCAAATTAAACGAATCTTAACCGAGAAACAGCTTTGTGGTGTTTCCGTAAAAACCCGACGATTAACGAAGCTGAGATCATTCCCCTAATAAGGGCATAAAACAAAGCAGCATCCTCTAAGTGAGATATACTGTATAGATCTATGGTTCGTTTGTCAGCGCGCATTGAGAAAAGCTTCGATCTGTATAATTACTGAAGTTGGAGGTCCACTATCGGTTTCGGTTTCGATGCGCCGGGGTCTTCCCAGTGTAATCCGACCACGGTCCTCATCTAGTGAAAAGAAAACGAAAATTGGCTAATTTTGAAACTAGGGATTATCTTGCAGCTTTCATTGGTCGACGCAATGTAATGCAAAACATGGCCAGCCCTATTTGAAGTTGATACCGCTTCTGCGCGTCGCTCGATGTAAACATTGCAATGTCGACATGTAATATTCCGTTCCGTTTGTTGCATTCTTTTCAAATAAAAGTATTTAATGCACGGTGGTGACGTCACGCTATCACATCCCCATGCTAAAGATGTAGTCGTTATATACGGTTAATGCGAAAGCCCACACACGTCACAGGGGGTTAATTTTGATAACCCACACTTTTTTGATAATCTAACACTTTTTACGGGGCTCTACACAACCCCTGCTCCACCATGTGACATATGACCCGGCTTTGCACAATTACCGTACACAACACAAATTCAACCAGCATAAACAGGCACATTTACAACCTGCGACATTTTTCTTTATAGCCTAACACGAAAAAAAACAAAGAAACTCGCGTACTATGCTAGGCCCCCACCAACGGAGGAATGGCCCAACCCGGCAACCGTTCGTTCGACGGTACGAAAACTAGGCTACTGACACTTTGAAATACACCTTAAAACCTAGCAACGCCTAACAGTCACACCAAGCTCCACGTAGCGCTTTCGAAGCTCGGCTGAGTCGTTAGGCCTAATCACGTGATCTAGCAACAAATTCAGAGCGTCGTTGTGTCATTTATTACTACAGTTTTTAATTTCATACTCTCGCAGTTTTACAAAAAGCCAAATTATGTAGTGTATTTACTAATTTATAATTACGGAATTGTATATAATAAAAATATTTATTTACGGAAGCCATTAGATTTACTTACGCCAATTTTCAACCATTGCTTAGAGGTGTGCGCAGATAAGAATATCATCTTATTGACATTGACAACAATAAAATGTCAAGTGCATCATAATCAGAAATACAGATCATGTCACCGACACCTTACATGTTGCACAACTGAATTACGAACTATACAATATGGAGTACCACAGCAGACGAAACATACATTTTGTTCGTATCCAACTACATCAACCTCAACTTTACAATATCCAAATCCAACAACACTTCGGGATTTCTGGCAGGATAAAAACTGATTAGACCCGACGCTTCACTAAACACCAAACTAAATTTGTACAGCATGATTTATACGAACGAACTTTTCTTAACATCTCATAACGTCCCAGGAAGAAAATATTCCATACAGAATATCTGGATTTTTTTCCTGAAGCCTATCTATATTTTTTTAGTGTTTTTGTTTTAACGTGTTTACCCATTCCCTACAACAGGAAGCGTACCCGAGCCACCTAGCTACATTTCAAGTTCGCTTCACTTCCGCTGTGAACTCGGCAGGTGTCACACAACCAAGTTTTAAACTTTTTAATTTTCTCTTTGAGTGATGAGACCTCAAGCTTTTCGACCTGAAATATAAGCCGGCTGCAAAAATAATCAACACGTAAGATCACCAGTGAACGGAAGAAAAAGTTTGTAAAAATAAAAACTTGCAAGAGTTTCACCTTAACCCAACAGTGTGGGTAAGACGCCACACAAGTAAAAACATTTGTTTTACCATCGCAAATGCTCAAGTTTAATTCTACCAGTCGTACAGTAAAATAATTTAAAGACTGGCTTACTGTTGGATTTTTCTTTACCCACCAAGAGTGACCAAGGCCTCTTACAGATTTGGGTTTGAGTTCTGCAGCCGTTAAAGATTGCCTTACTGTTGGATGTTTTATTTACTTACTAAGAGTGACCAAGGCCTCTTACAGATTTGGGTTTGAGTACTGCAGCCGTTAAAGATTGCCTTACTGTTGGATGTTTTATTTACTTACTAAGAGTGACCAAGGCCTTTTACAGATTTGGGTTTGAGTTCTGCAGCCGTTAAAGATTGCCTTACTGTTGGATGTTTTATTTACTTACTAAGAGTGACCAAGGCCTCTTACAGATTTGGGTTTGAGTTCTGCAGCCGTTAAAGATTGGCTTACTGTTGGATGTTTTCTTTGCCTACAAGAGTGACCAAGGCATCATGCTATTCCAGGGGTTTTGGAGTTTCATTTCTGAGTACGTAGTTCTCACGAATGTCAGGGATGAATGAATAACCCATGGACATACCCACCATGTCACTACAAAACAAAACACCTAATGAAGGAAATTCGTACTGAAATATAACTTCCAAACAGTTTGGGCAGTGGCTCAATGTATGTGGTTCGCATTAAAACAATGAATTGCCGTGTAAAGTTAACACTAGACCAGCCCGATAATCCGAATGCCCCGTTTGCGTTCATTTATAGAAATGCCTTTTTTTTAAGTATCATTTATTCTTATTCTGGTCAAAACTGCCTGAAAGGAGTAGTTTTTCTGTTTTTCCCTATTCCGTTTCGTACGTGTCTCCAGTGTATATCCGAAGGCATTCCTTCTCGTTTTCTCTCAACCCTTTGTTTCGTTTGGCCATCGGCCCCAGCAATCTCAAATTCGATCGAAGCGGCGTCGAAAGCGGAGGAATGGTTCCATCTATCGGAAAGGGCGATCGACGTGAGCGATGGGTTTGCCCCCGGGGCTGAAGGCGGGAGGCGCGCGCAGCAGACCGGCGCCACTCAACAACATAAGCCCCAAAGAGCTTACGGACACAAGAATGGAGACTGAATACAGTTGGGAGAAAAGTTGAAGTTGGGTGGGGTGCTGGCATTCGCATGTTTGATTCTCGTACACTGGAGAAGAAAGTGAAATGCGATACTGATCTTAAAAAAGGATGCCTTAAAAAGTTGGAAATAAATCATGTATCGTTGCGCGTGGTCCGTAGTTTCTTTTTGAGAATTTCTAAGCAGGGAAGCAAAGGGTGTGTCATGTTTGACAAAGTATTAGTTAGACGATTGCGTTCGGCAACAATGCGTTAAGACTTTTGCGGTTTACCCGAGGGGCGAAGACACGAAGGACAAATAATGCGAAAGTCTTACCGTATTGTTGCCGAACGGCATGTCTATATTTGCACAACGACGAGTTGAATATTTAATGGGCGAGCCATTGTTGCAATAAAGCGACAGTCTTAGCGCAATGGTGCCCGAACAACGCCGAACATATTTGTACGAAGACGATTTGCATTGTTAGCACTATGTTCATTTTGATAGTGTAACGAGCCATTGTTGGCGAGAATGTTCTTTGTTCTTTGTTAGGGTTAAGTTAGGGTAATAAGTAGACCGAGGGTATGATGCTGGGATCTTAGAACTCGAGTAATAAAGTTCAAGGTAAAATCTGAAGGTAATACAGTTCAAGGCAGCCAGGTAAAATTTGCCGACTGATCCGCTCCACACTCCATCTAGGGGGTCTCGGGGTGCGATCTGAGCTCCCCCAGTGGGGACCCGGAATCTGACGGAATTTTAGATATTCTAAGACCTTTCCTGGCATCAAACAATACGTTTTAGACATTTCTAGGCTCCACAAAAGTTAAAGAAAGTAAACGAACCGTAGGGGAAGAGCTTAAAAAAAAAAAAAACTCTTTCACATGCCCTGACTAAGAGCAGATACAGAAATTTAGCTGGGGGGGGGGGGGGGATTTTCCAAAAAAATGGAAGGAACTTTATAATTATTTTTGAACGTCCTCGTAGGCTTTGAACAGGGGTATTTCCCACTTCCCCCAACCCCCTCCCGGGGCAGAAAAGGGTTAACTCTAAAAAAGCGGTTAAAATAGGGGCGAAAAAGGGTAAATCGGATGCAAAGATGGGCAAAATCTAAGAAAGGGTAAAGAGAGGCAGTTAAGAAAAGGACCAACTTTGATTTTCCCAACTTTTGCTGACTGGAGCAAATTTGGGGGAGGGGCAAGCTGCCCCCCAATTCGTTACGCCCCTGAAAACACGTATTGCAGTTGGGCACTGCAATACGTCGTATGCTACGACAGAGCTCTAATACTGTCAATACTTGTCTTTGGTGAACCCTTTACGAGTTCCCGGTAGGAAGCATGCTGCTTAGAGTGAGTGAAAATTTTTGTTTATATTTCTTAATAACCGAGGTAGGAAACATTCAGCATCACTATTACACAAAAAAATGCCATCACTTTTAGATTACATACGCCATAAGCGGTTTCAAGGTTAACATTGTAAGTTCGATGGGCGAAAAATACGTATCTTTGGAAGTCTGCGTGCTCCCAGCCGAAGCCACTGCTGCAAAAGGCGAGAGGGACAATTTTGCTAGTGACGTCCAGTCATAAATTCCTATGATCTTTATACGCCATAATCGACATGAGCGCAAAGCATCCCAGGGCCCTTCTCTTCCCAAAATTGCCAGGGATGGGCTTTAGAGTCAGATTTGAACCCCGGATCTCCAGCGTATGAGATGGTCGTGATAACCGTTCAGGGGCCATCCTGAGGGCACGTTTACGCACCCACTCGCTTTTGCATTCTGGCAGCTAGAAGCTAGAAATCACCTCAAATTCCAACATGGCGGCGTTTTTATGTCTGTCGCCTCGCAACGAAAACAGCAAATAACGTGAGTTCAGAAGCGTTTGGGAAAATTGTTTCGTCATGAGGAATTCTTTATATTATTGGCACGGATTAAAAGACTGCAAGTATTTATTCAAACGATGTCGGATTTAGCTAATCCATTTAGCGTTCTTACCATGGCAATGTCACCTTTGCCATCGCGAATGAGATCTAGCTGCGAGAATGCAAAGGAGAGTCGTTGCGGCACCCTGGCTCCGGCTGTCGGAGACCATGAAAAGTTGCCATTGGTCAAATTTGCAAGGAATTCTTTTTATTACTGAAATGTGTTAATTTTTAACATTTTCTGTGTGAAATGGGTTCGTTTTTGTTTTCAATCTAAACGCTGAAGATGAAGAACTTTGCAACGATCGCACGAGTTTACCCCCTCCCCCCCCCGCCCCCGAGAGGTGGAGACGTAGTGATGATTCTGTGGTCTTGCTTCACCCAGTGACTGTGCTGTTTACGATAACAAACAATCCCAGATTACTAACTCACCAACTACAAAATTTATCATAGCATCAATTACTTCCTCCTATTGGTCGTCACACGACACTGACGTCCACTTCTTTCTCTTGTCAACTTCCTGTCTGGGAGGGAAGGGTGTAGGCTGCCTAACATCTCGTTTTCTCTCTCCTGAAGAGTGATTAATGGCAGCCAACTCATCCCGTGCCGAGAAAGTCGGTGGGAGGCTGAAGAGGAATCCAAGATGGCCGCCTCGAATCCTTTCGTCCCCCTCTTTCGAAGATGGATGACCCATCGTCTATCAAAATCAAACAAAAATAACCTAAATCTCACTTTCCGGTTAACGGGGGCAAACGCGGCTAACAAAAGGGCAGAGAAGACCTACCCTATATTGCAGTCGAAAACGTGAGGGCCCCATCTTCGCCGGCTTGTTAAAGCCAACAAGAACAGGACGAAATTTAAAACTCCCGCAACGCCCAACGAAATTCGGGGTGTTGCGTGCTTAGCCGCAGCGACTGTGGCAGCGCGAGCGAGGCACGTAATTTGGAAAAAGAAAAAAACGAACACCAATTCCGTGAACAGCGACCTTGATTAACCTCAATTTACAGATTTTATGGAAAAAAATCGAAGACAAATATTTTTTTTTTTTATAAATCAAGGTCGCTGTTCACGAAAGTAACGATAATTTTGTTTCCAAATTACGTGCCACGCTCGTGCCACCGCACTCGCTGCAGCTAAACATATAACATCAGAAACCGCAACCAAAAACTTTTGTCCGGCTAGAGATAATTTCCGTTTACTAATGTGGTCGAAATCATGTTTTCTTGTTGCGCTCTCATCTCGCAGTATGGCGTCTACCTAACTACGGCTGTGAGTAGCGTTGTTTTAATAATTAAAATAAATAAATAAATAGGCAGGTTTTTGTTATGATATTCTGAACCGTAACGACGTAACGATTCAACAAGTAGGTGAATTAAGTATATAGCGTGAAAAGTAGCTATTCTGTATAATTAATTACCCATTACATTACATACATATGCTTGAAAAAAGTTATGTAAATAAGTTTCGGTTTCGGTTGGCGTAGAGAACAAGGTGAGACTGATGTCGTTTCAGCTTTTACCACTAGCTTTTCTATATAATTACCCATTATATTACCTACATATGCTTGAAAAAAGTTATGTATGAGTTTCGGTTTCGGTTAGCGTAGAGAACAATGTGAGACGGATG
>JAHWFP010111348.1:167058-185983 GCA_023313725.1 Lithobius niger
TAACGAACCTTCAATTAAGGAATCAGAGTAAAGTGCAATAGACTCTCGATGTAACGTACCTCGGATTAAGGAATCAGAATAATGTATAGAATCGATGTAGCGCGCCTTCGATTTTAAAGAAATTAGTCTGAAGAGCAATCGACTCTTGGTGTAACAGAGTATGAATCGGCGTAAAGTGCAATAGACTCTCTATGTATCAAACCTCTGATAATACAGGAATTAAAGTACAATAGACTCGTGGTACAACACATCTCCAACTACGGAATTGAGAGTGGTGTACGATGGAATCTTGATGTAATGCACCTACGATTAAGGACTTCATTTTAGTTGGCACCTACTCCTCATATCGGGGCTTCCAGCCCGGGTTCCTGGAGCACCATAAATCTAGCTTTAAGAGTTGGTCGCACCTCCAAATGGCACAGGAAAATCATTAGTTGGCTACATGAGATTTAGTTCTACTCGCCAAGTTGGCGACATAAAATGAATGACGGCCACATTTCACCAGCGGAACTAATTACAGGTGAATGGTTTTGCAGTGTTGCGTTTAGAATTTTAAGGGTTATGCAGTCAATGTTTCAGCTTTGATGCCGCGTTCTTTCTTAAGAAAAAAAAAAAACTAAATTCGAAAGTCTCGTGTTGGAAAGAGCAGAAACTAAGCGGTATCTTGGCAGAATGTTAGCCCAAACGATGAATTCGAAACTGCATGGACAACCCGTCTGTTATTATTTTAAGCTTATGTTTGATTTTATTCAAAATCTACACTTTACGAAAAACAGTAATGTCTCTTTCCTGAAGACAATCTTTTGCATTTGTTCCAAGTGTATCTTCAATGTGGAATCACGAGCTGGAGTGGAACTTGTATCACTGTACATTGCGAAAAATCTTTTTTTTTTTAAAAACTGTTGTACACACGATTGAGACCATTATGACGCTTACAGGATTCAGACAAAACCTGGAAAACTTGGAGAACCTAGAAATCGCAGGGAAAATGAAAACAGAGCCAAAATCTCAGGGAACTACAAATCGTTATTTTGTGGGTGGTGCAAACAGTAAAATAAAAGTGCCACCTGACTGGCAAAACCCCACAAAGACATAAAATCACGCTAATTTTATATTTCAGCCTATATCTTGGCCTTGTTCACCTAAAACAAATGAAACACGAAATGAAACAACAAACGTTATGAAAAGACTTACATGCCTCGGGATCAGTGAATACTTACAAAAAAAAAAACATATATAAAACATGAATAAAAGGAGCTTGAGCTCCCCTACATTCTACAACACCCGCCATTTTGTGCAGTGATGCCAGCACCACCACTATAAAATATAAAATTAGCGTGATTTTATGTCTTTGTGGGGATTTGCCAGTCAGGTGGCACTTTTATTTTACTGTTTTACAATCTCAGGGAAATTTCAGGAAAAACAATAAAATTTCTTAGAAATCAGGGAAAAGAAAGGGAAATAAAAAAAAAATGCCTTTGTGTCTGATATGCGAGTTCCATCGCATTAGCAGGTCAGAAACAAAATCCTAGGCTAGTAGCAAATATTTTAATTTGTGCTTTAATATGTTCAAGTATTTTAGACATAACTTCAATAAAATAAATCTTAGGTAAAGTACCAATATTTGTGATGAAAATGCGTTTGACCCCGTCTGGACTATAGTTTCTAAACAGCTCTTTTCTGGGGTGTTGGATTATTTTCGTGCAAATATTCATAAAAACATTAGCGATACTGCCTGTTTCCCTATAACTAAACATCTTGTAAACACCATGGAAATTGCCATTGGATGCACCTGGAAAACTTGGAAATGTCAGGGAAGCTGAGAATTAAAAAAAATGTCTGAACGCTTTAGATTTTGTAAGTATACCTTCACGCTATGTTACCAAAAGCTATAAGCGACAAATTCCACTCTTATTTACCGGGGCCAGAGATTCGTAATGATGTGCCGTATCGCTTTAAAACCGTCCGATCAGCTCATGTTTTCAAATCTAAAATGCCTGAATAGGTCGTTTGCCTATAGCTAACGTTGAAATTTGGTTTATTCTTAATGTTAGTTAGGACCCTACGACGCAAGTGTAATTACAGTTTTCTTAATTGTTTTCCCCTTCATGCTGGACTTGTTGACACGTTAATTATTTTTCAGGAATGATTCTGTATAGCTCACAGTGGCGCCGGGAAGGTAGAGGAAGGGGGGGGGGGGGGGGGGGCAAGCCCCCCCCCCCCCCCCCGCTCCGAAATAATGCGGCTTTATAACCCGGTCGTAATGCTACATAAAATTCTTCGAGAGTATGAGGGAAAAGTATTCTCCAGAAGTCGGGTAGCGCTCCGGAGATCTACTACTCCGGACCCCCGAAGGAGAGATACCAGCGCTCCCCCATGCAGACCAACCTTCGCCAGTGACAGTCGCCAAATAGGGTGAGGAAATTCGGCAGTTGGCGATTTCATTTCAAGTGCTAGTCACACAAAAAGTCGCGTCACAAACTGTTATTAACGTTTTAAATAGTATCGAGTGCTTTTATTCTGTCACAGACTGTTACACTCTTGTGAGAAATGTTACCAACGTGTGTTACGAAATGGATTGCGTGAAATAATCGTATCGGTCTATCTATCTTCAATTTACCAAAACTTAGAAATTACTGAAACTTGTGTCGTGCAACATGACGTCATGTGACATCTCCGGGACACGCGTCCCGGCCACGCCATCTGATGGAATCGTTCCGTAGTTAGTTTTACGTCACATAATACGAACTCCCGAATATGGCTCACAACGTTGGTTTAATATACCACTACAGCCTCCCTTCCATATCTTGTGTACCCCTCATATCCTCATATCTTGTGCACTCCTCATATCCTCATATCTTGTGCACCCCTCATATCCTCATATCTTGTGCACCCTTCATATCCTCATATCTTGTCCACCCCTCATATCCTCATATCTTATGCACCCCTCATATCCTCATATCTTGTGCACTCCTCATATCCTCATATCTTGTGCGCCCCTCATATCCTCATATCTTGTGCACCCTTCATATCCTCATATCTTGTGCACCCCTCATATCCTCATATCTTGTGCACCCCCATGAAGCATGAATGACCAACAAATTCTCGTTGAACGTACTAAAACATGCATTATTGCAGTAGAAATATAACTATATACAGAACCCCACCCCCCGGTGCTTCCCTGTGTCATCTCCCACGAGGCTGATGATCAACAAATTCTAGTTCCATTTGTACTGCTAAGAATGAGTGATGTGCCAATTCATGGTTTAGCCCGATCAGCAAGAATTTACATGTTGGTCAATAACCTCGGTGAGTGTGGTGCGGAGCAGGAAGGGCCTCATACGGGGGTATCTCGAGGGATTCCATCGCTAACTCGATTTATAAGCTAAGAATTGACTTGTGTTCCATATTTCCATATTTTAGCTTGATGTTCAAGATTCACCCAAATTCTAGCCCGTAACACCTGGACTCCTGTACTAAACCTGGAGATCGAACCAATGAACCGATGGTCAAGTTGTGCAGCTTCAAACATAAGTGTGAAGAAGGCCTATATAGCCTTTTGAAAGCTATTTTAATGTGACTACAATTATTGTTGTTGTTCTTCTTGGGGAAATTTTGCCCTCACCTAGAGATCGAACCAAAGAACCGATTTTCAATTTTTATAGCTTAATATTAAGTATTAAAAAGGCTGTCTTAAAACAGTTATTTTAAGGTGATTACAGTATTCTTTTCTGTGTTATTCTTGCTGAAACAAGAAAAAAATGGATATTAGTATTAAAAAACGCTTAAGCGTATAAAATACAGATGTAAGGCTTAAAAAAACATACGGCCCTAAAGGAAAAGATTTTACAAAAAGACATGTAAGCCATTAGCGTCGCACTAATACGTATACAAGACGCTCCAGCTTGTTTTTTGGGTCGCTGGAGATTCTGTATTAGTGCGACGCTGATGGCTTGCATGTCTTTTTGTAATATCTTTTCCTTTAGGGCTTTAAGTGTTTTTAAGGCTTACATCCGTATTTTATACGCTTAAGCGTTTTTTAATGCTAATAACATCATAATTCAGCGAAAAGAACTCAATTTCATTCAATATCAGGTTTTCACAACTCACAACTTGGCCCGACAAAAATGAAAACGGACGAAAGGCAACTTGCACTCAAAGTTCAGTGAATGGTCGTTGCGTCTTTGTGGCGAAACGCTGACCAGACTCCAAAACTTGTTCAACCGTCGCCAACGTCTATAATATGATAGTTCATAACAGTTGGCGCTGGTTCAACTAGGCGTTGGACCCCTCAGTCTCCGCTTGGGAATATTAGACAGCTAGCTGACAGCTAGCTTTGCATTCGTCAGCCGCAAAGGAAACCATCTCTGGTAGCTCACCGACGCCGATTCAATTTAAAAAGTGGACGATATTTTGGTATGACAGGAAGCGCCAAAAACCTACTTTCTGGGTTACAAACTTTAATAATTTAATACTTTCAGTTCAGGCTATGGGCAAACGCAGGATTAAGGCAAATGTTGCGGGAGGAGGCGGCCATGTTGAATGCAGAGTACCATAGATCGTCTTAGCAAGGGTAGATTAGTATAGGGTAGTGACACTTTTCTGAAAACGTATTATAAAATACCTGCTTCCACCAACGCAAGGCTACCTGGATGTAAAGGCTTAACGTTAGAAATTCTACGCGTCGTCCAATTAGCCACCGATTCTGCCACCAGTCTCGCTACTTACACCCCAAAAATGAACTCCTCTAGCATGCGGACTGAACTGTGAAAGGTACGTGTGACACGCGATACGCGGATTATAAACTTAAAAACACTGCATTGGCACCAAATTATTAAAGTTTAACAACAATGGCTTCTTACCTCTTATTTTTTTTTTTTATTTATTTATTTGAGCGTACAGGCCTATATCACCATGTGCTCAGTCTAGCCTACTTAAAAACTAAAACCAAATGTCACCAGTACAAGAAGCAACTTACAAATCACCAAAAAAAAACCAGCAAGCACCCTGGACCCTATGCACGAGATACCGGGAACAAGAGAGACTCCTGAAACTCTAGGTGAGCCGTTGTGTTGCCTTACAAAACCCCAAGGTCCTGCGCAGGGGGCCTATACCTAACACCGAGTGTGGGGAGACGCCGAGGGCTACGCGAACCGGGTCGACCCCTACATTATGGGCAAAGCGCCGCTGAGCAGCCCAAAGAGGGCACTCCACCAAAAAATGACGTCACCTCTTACCTCTTTGTTCACTCGACGACAAAACAAAGCCTCCGGAGGTTTAATTTTATGAATGTCAAGCAGAAGAGCAACCAAGGTACGTGTGTATTGTATAATAATAATAATAATAACTAGCGGAGTCGCTCGCGCATTCCGTCGTCTCGCTGCGCTCGAGGAGAATTCTTGTTGCAACTCATATGGCGCTGACAGACATTTCCAGCAAAAATTATCAAACAAATGTTTAAGGAAGTGATCCGAATAATGTGCGCGTTTTTCTTAGTGCGTCAGTTCGTAAGACAAATGATAAACAAAACTAAAAATGTTCAATTAAGTTCAATGTAGCAGTAGCGTTTCACATATTTTCTTTTATCCAACGTAGAAAGTCGATCATTTCCACTACTGAATAAATATTTATCCTACAACTTACTAAGAGTGTTTAAGAAAAAGTGATGTTTCTGATGACAAACGCTGATTTTCGTTCGCTTCGCTCACTCAATCAGCGCAACCTCAGAAACGTGACCTACCACCACAGCCGACCTCCATGAACCACACTTCAACAGTAAACGCCACGGTCTGAACGTAAGTTAAGTCTGCACAAGACACTAACTCGTTCCCAAAGGCTGCTCATGTTTTACCACAAATAAGGAGGGCAGCGGCTGACGCTCATTTGGCTGATGATCAGTGCAGTAAGTGTTTTTCGTAAGGTTTCAGTTCGTAAACAAACGGTTGCTGCTCCTACTATTTCTTTTCTCTTTTTTTTTTATTCATTCGCAACATTTAATAAGATTCACCAGATTAATTTTCATTACTGAATAAATATTTAGCCTACTACTTACTAACTGTATTTAGAAAAAGTGCTGTTTCTGATGACAAACGCTGATTTTCGTTCGCTTCACTCACTCAATCAGCGCACACATTTCCTCAGAAACGCTACCTAATCACTGTTACACCAAGAAACTTGTAATTTGTGTTACTACTACACTTTACGTGGGTTTTCTTGTTTCAGTTACTTTAAGAATTTCTTTTCTTTACATCCTGCTTAGTGAAGATTTTTCCATTGGTTCCTTACCACTTCACTTCTGATGACCCCTCACTTGACGAAAACAGCTGTAGAATTCAAGTGAAAACGCCACGGCTTGAATGTAAATTAGGCCTACACAAAGACACAACTGTTATCCAAAGCTGAGCGTGTTTTAGCACAAGTAAGGAGGGAACTGGCTGATGGCCTTACGTAAAAACTAATGCTCGAATATTGTTGTTTGAAATGATACAAACGCAGACATAAAAGTATTCCTGACACCCTTTTCTGGTGTCAATATATTTTCTATACGTAATTTAGTATTTAGCATTTAATCTTTTTCTGTCTTAGTGTTGCTGCTAAATTATTCTCTTGTCCTAGATCTGTCAGTTACTATAGAATCGATGAATGACTCCAATTTTAAAACGGGTAATAAAATATTGCGAAAAGCTAGGCGTCTTTACTGATTGTTACTGAGAACAACAAGTTATATACTCGCTCTTCGTTGGTCCGTTGCCGCCAGACCATCGTTGAAGGACGTTCCAGAAAAAAATTAAGCAACAATCATGACGTCATGTATTGTTGAGGCATTGTTGGGTGATTGTTGCCGATTGTTTCAAATGGTCATTTTTCGTTAATTTCGGTCATTTAGGACCCAGCTCGGACTTTGAAAATACGCCTACACAAAGAACGGGTTAATTTGCTTTCTTTTGACAAACTTCTCATATTTGTAGCCTTCTACTTTCAGAGGAGAAGATGATCATCCCCAACCAACCAATGTTTTAAACGGTGCATCAAACACGGCTTCAGCAAGACAATTTATAAAATCGAACGGTTATTGGAAAATTCGTTCAAACTTTTGCCTGTGCTAGGATAAATTTTGCAAGCAGTATCACAGTTTAAAGGGCTCGTTTACGCAACGAGACCTTCTCGCTCGCCGAAAGCTATTTGCTAGGCAACCGTTATTTATTTACGATTAATTTCCCGTTTCTATTAAATGAATGCAGTAATAGACAACAAATTAAATGTATTATAAATAACAACACGGACAAAGAACAAAGTGCAACAGTCATTTTAAACATTGCTACAACATTGTTGCCATTTCACGCTATTTCCAAAATTTGCTATTCTCGCTGAAAAAACAGTTTCTAGCAGTGATCAAACGACGGTAGAATAAATAGCTACTCGCAGCGAGAATTCAAAATCCAACATGGCGTCCATTTCGGAGTTATCGATTCGAAGACAAACCTTCGAATGCCGGTATTCAGGAATCTGTTCGTCGTCGTGTACTGCAGTAAAAATTGTTTTCTTGTTGCCATAATCGACGCCGCCATGTTGCAAGCATCGTACGTCGTGTCGCGAGGCTCGAGGACAAAATTTGCGTCCGCGTTGTTGCCACGGTTACTACGTACAGACAACTTGAAAGCCGCATTCTCCGACAAAGGCGAGAAGCAGCCAGCAGATTTAGTATTGACCAAGTAAAAGCTAGTAAGCGAGAAAATTGTCCTTGCGTGAACGCGCCCTAACTGTAGCTGTGCGTGTTTTACCCTACTCGTCGGATTTAAGTTTCCCCAACATTTTGCACTCCATCGGACAATCATTATGGCGGCTGCCATCCCATAATTTCAAATCCGGTAATCGCAGTTTATCATTATATCGTCCTAGGTTCACTCAGTTGAACGCGTCTGAGCGCAGCTATTTCCCGTGGTAAAGTATACGCGAGCGAGATTCAGTTTGGTGAAGTCTTTGCTCTCAAACGTTCTTGCTCCTCGAAGCAGCCAAGACGCTTGGTTTTTCGAAGCCAACAAAGAGTTTTGTTTCAACTATAGCAGCAATTTTTTAAAACAAAATTGATGAATAATTACGAAATATCTGATCGCACAATCTTTTCTGAACGTTAAGATACACATGATTAAAATTCCAAACGACAAATTTGCCAAGTTGAGAGTTGGTGACGTCATTAATTCGAAACCAAAACAATGGCGTGCTCTTACGTTGATCGCTTGTGACGGTGCTCTCCGTCTGATAACAAATGTTGCGATTTTCAATAGCATTGTCGATTGTACTGGTAGGTTAATTGCACTTAAAAAAAAAAGGGTTAAAGGGTTTAACGAGCGTTAACCACTCCTGGTCATCTGCCCGAAGCCCTAAGGCCCTATGGGGTTAATTGCACTTTAAAACAATTTAAACAAATGGAGCGGTCCGGCTTACGTTTGATGCTGAGCACTAGTTTGTTTGTTAGTCCAATTTTCTGTCGATTCATCAGCAAAATCAACAACCAATGAGATGGAAGAAACAGTAAAATGGCGCGAAATGGGAGCAATGACGTCAGACGCGTTTGAGATTTGGTGTTAAATCTCGCACTTTTTCTCGCGCTTGTGCGTAATACTGCGTGAACCGACCCGTAGAACGGCCGAAGGTCCCTGGACGCTCCTACTATACGGACGTGTTTATGTATTTAATTCGCTCCTGGTTTTTGGTGATCAGTAACTTTTAGTGCCAGCATCCATTCCTCTCACCCCCTTGTCGCTCCCCCCCCACCCCCCCCCACCCCAAGAATCAAGTGACATTCCTCTCCTTTACTCCCATTCCGTCATCAATTTTCAAAACTACTCAGCAAATCTGGAGTTTCCGAACATCCGTCTCAGTGGTGTGAGCGAGTTGACCGATTTCAAAACGTCGCTCGACGTGTATCGTGATGTGACAACTCACATACATTTCTGTCCTGTTTAGCAATACTCACCCGCATGATCGATTTCAACGTTTCGTTGGCAACAACTTCGGATGTCTACCTTTCGCTATCCGATTTCAAATTCGTGGACGTTTCTCGTTACATTCGGGCTTTGAGAACCTTTCCGCTCGATGGGGGCCAACCACGAAACGTGACCAGGATGGACGCTTGGTTAGATACGCGGTTTCCATGGCAACTGGAATCACTATACTCAAGGCCGGCTTTGACTTCAAAGCTTTTACCGGCACAAGACTACGAACGAAGTATGCACATGCGGTGTCTCTTTTATTAAGATTTCCCCTGCGACCAACTTTTCTCCAGTGCCGAACACGTGGTCCTAAATCTTTAGGTTTTTTTTTATTTTTTTTTATTTAAAGATGGCAGACTTTTAGTCATTTTGAATATAGATCAGTGCCAGTAAGGCGCAAACCATGGATATTTAGAAAATTAACCGGATATGGCAACTTACCTCTACCAAGCGTACGTTGGGCCCTAGCGATAGCTTCGGCTACCAACACCTCTGATAATGCTTTGCCTCCGTCCTTCTTCGCACGGAATGCATTAGCAGATGTGTTAGTGGCCGCAACTTCCGCCAGGGCCAATCGTAGGCTTGCAAGAGGCAAAGTGCGATATATAGCTAAAGGTACATTCCTCCCATCGCCATTTTTCTCGATCCTCCACAACAAGTACGGCCCCAAAGTTCTATTTACTTACCGTTAGTCTTTCCCTTGCTAAAAATCCGTTTTTAAATGTGGCGTCTACTAGATTTTCTGTTGAATAGTGGGAACCAATTTTATAGTAACCTGCGATTATAGCATGATCCTTTGCGTGCTTACAATAACCATAACGTTTCATCTGTGTGTGTGCACGTATTAATTTTTGATCATTTGCTAATAATTACCATGAGATCAAAATTCTAAACGACTAATGCGATAAAAATTAAAATGCGAATAGATCGCCGAAGAAAAATTATAAGATACTAGCCTAAAAAAATTACAAAGTGTGATGTTAAAATACGAAAATCATTCCGGTTTGTGACGACACAACCTTTGCGTTGATGTTGTTTCGTCTACTATTCACAAGGTCAACTGAGGTAGCTGCGTTCATCGCAGCGAGGAATGTAGATACTATCTCAGTTGGCCTTGAATTACTACGCCGAGTCTCACGAAACGGTGCTATGGTAACATGCGCGAGACCTTCTAATCTATTGCGAAACGATATCTGCTAGCGGCTGTTGGGAAATCGCCGATTAAGTTGCTTTACTTTCGGAGCAATAGGCTTATAAACGAGCATGCATGCACGCACATCACACGCTATTAATGACCTACAGTAGATTACTACTGCTTCTTAATAAAACTTTGTAAAAAAGCTGGTAAACGAGTACGTTTTACATGATTAACGGTTCCTCGTGCTTTCACTGGACTGCCCAGACGAACACAACAATGGACTACAGCACTGTAATTTATCAACACAAACAGTGTTTATGTCAGGAACGTTTCCAGTTGCGTTAAAATCGAAGTTTCTAGCAACGACTAGCTGAAAACCCGTCAAAAATGACGGGTTCTTGTGTTAACGGATTAAATATGAGCGAAAATTGTGTACTGAATAGCGAAATTGAAATAGGACTAAAAAAAAAGAAATAGGCCTAAAAATCGACTTAACGGGCCAAAACCCGAAAAACGAACTCCCCAGGTCAAAATACATCCCCCTATTAAAAGGGTATACCTCCCAGTACCATTTTTCTCGATCCTCCACATCAAGTATGGCCCCAAAGGTCTATTTCCTTACCGATAGGCTTTCCCTTGCTAAAAATCCTTTTTTAAATATGGCGTCTAGGAGATTTTCTGTTGAATATAATGGTACTTTATTTACGAACGACTCGTAACTATATCATGCTTTGCGCGCTTACAATAACCACGACGTTTCATCTCTGTGTGTACATCTACTAATTTTCTAATAATTACCATGAGATCTACAATCTAATAGACTAAAGCGGTAAAAATTAAAATTAATTATTCCAATAGATCGCCGAAGCAAAATTATAAGACACTAGCCTAGAAAATTATAAATTGTGATTTTAAAATACGAGAATCATCCGGTTTGTGACGACACAATCGTTGACTTGATTCTGTCTCTCGTGTACTATTCCCAAAGCCAACCGAGACAGCAGCTATGCGAGGAACTCAGATAGTACCCCAGCCGACCTTGACGCTGTAATTGTTCGGATGACGATCTGAGCGTAGCTGTAATTTGGCACGCGGAATGTTATAAGGCAGGCCGGGCGTCCCTTTAAATGTCAGACGACGTTAGGCCTAAGTAGTGAGATAAGCCTAACGAAAACAGCAGTCGGTAGTTTGGGCTGGCAGTTGCTGTTGCCGGCGTATTATATGTATGCCTGTTAACAACCGGAAAATCGGATGTGAAAAGAAGGGGGTCAACTTTAGATTGGTTTCCTTATAGTTCTAAAGGTTTTAATAACGTTGTCCCTTGTTATACGCCCATTAACCTTAAAACTAAACTCGAAATTAAGTATCGACCCGATCATGTCATCCAACGACCAAACCACACAATATGTATTTTGCTCTACCAATCCCTCCTCCCCCTCCCCCTCCTACTTTTCGTAATTAACTTGTCTTTTAAACCAGACAATCCGTAACGGAAAGGCACACCACCGTTAAGGGGAGCTTGTCGGATATTTGCATGGTAATCACAATTGGGGAAGGAACAGTCGTTTAATTAGCTTGGGTTACGACAACTGTTCAACCTTGCTTTTAACGGGGAACGGACATATTCGAATGGCTAAATGAAGGGCGCCCCAAAAAGCTGCGATTAAACGAAGAAGCACGTGGAGTGCAAGATCGATAAAAACTTGCCATGAAACCTATATTCGAATGGGAATAAAGTTTTAAAAAACTTGTACATATAATGCAAACGTTCACCATTTTGATGATCTTGTGAATAATAAGAGAAATTTTAAAATGTTTTGGCACCACGCAATTTTTTTGTACCGGTATACACACCAGTCTGGTATAGATTCTGATTATTCCTTTGACGAAAGAAATCAGCATTTTATTAACATTAAAAAAATCTACTAATTTCGAACCAAGTGCTGTCAAAAATACAATTTCACAGTTTTGTGCCTTTAATTCGTTTTACAACCTTCACTAACTCTTCCGAGCAAGAAATTAAGAATAACATTACCCAAAATATTTAGCCTTAACTAATGCTACTTGCACAGATAAAATTAATCCTAAAATAATGAAACCTTGCCTCCCCTTTGTAATCCCAGCCATTAATCACATTATCAATTTCTCCATTACTGTTCGTAACTTGCCTGATTTATGGAAATTGGCTGTAGTTAATCCAACCTGGAAAGCAAAGGGCTCGAAACATATTAATAACCTACGTTCTATTAGCATTTTACCTTGGCTTTCCAAAGTTTTAGAACGTGTTGTGGCAAATCAGTTAAAAGATTACCTTCAAGAACACAATATCCTTAACCAGGCCCGGACTGGCTTAATTCTTATGACCGGGCTCGTAACATTTTGGCCCACCAAATCAACCCTTTGGCCAATGGCTTGAACAATTAAGACTGGTCCTTAGATTTATTGTAAAAGCCAGGACGAACTAAAAACTGAACTGTCACGAAGGACGAAATAAAGAAACATTAACGTTGCCGTGGATTGCGTAAGAATAAAGGGATGCACGTTAGATGATGGTTACGCAACAATACGAGTATACACGAGCTAATGGGTTTTTTTTTGTTAATAACCCAAAAATAAAATGCTTCGTGTTCGGCCGTTTTAGTAACAGCGATCTTCGGGGGTTTCTGCATGACTAAATGTGAACGAAATCTTTAAAAATTATGGGGAAGGTGCAGTGATAAACAAAACAACTGAAGGGAATGCGCTGATTGAGTGAGCGAAGCGAACGAAATCAGCGATTGTTAGCCAGTGGGTGCAAAAATGGGATTGAAGCATCATAAACAGACGGTGTAACCTTATGTACGTTCACAGTCCTATGAAAGTTGTGATATCCACCTAAAACCCCCCTCAAAAAATTGGCCCACCAATTAAAAAAAAATGGTCCATCGAATTAGTTTTTCCATAAATTTACAGGCACCCCCAGTCCACTCCCCCTTTGCAGCATTCAGTTGTATCGGTCGTTACAAGATTCAACACATGAGGATTGCAATGAATAAATTTTTTTTTTTTTAAAGGGAGGGGGGGAGTGCTGGCCCACCAGGCGATCGCACTCCAGCCCCCCTACCCAGTCCGGGCCTGTCCTTAACCCTAATCGCTGTGGCTTCCGAAATAAGCATAGCACTACTACAGGTCTATTAAAGATAACTAACGTCATTTTCAAAGCTATGGATGAATCTGAATATACCCTCCTTATGGTGCGGGATTTTCCTAAGCATTCGATACAGTTTATTATCCTGTTTTACTTGCTAACGTGCGATTGGCACGGAGCAGATAAATTAAAATGGTTTAAATGTCATCCGTCTCGCAGAAAACAATGTGTTCGTGTTAAAAATCCAACATCTCCTTTTCTCAGTGTTCGATCTGGTGTTCCACAGGGCACTGTTCTGGGCCCTTTATTGTTTGCTGTTTTTATTGAGGACTTGCCATATACCGATTGTTAATTCTGATATTCACTTGTTTGCTAATGACGCCCAGTTAGGTAAGGTTTTCTTCCCACTGGATAAGGCTAACTCTCGTGCCGAACTTAATCGTGATTTGATTTGATTTTACTGAGTACTATGTGACCTGAAAGCCATACACTCATGATAAAGCTACCCTAACCTAGCTTAAACCTAAACCTTATGCAAACATTGTAAATCGTAATCGTGATCTTTCTAATGTCAACAACTGTCTGTAGATAATGGATTGGCACTTAATGCCAACAATTACGAGCACAACATTGTTGGATCTCAGCAGTTTTTTTTTTTTCAAATTGTCCATTTAAGACCTCAGTCATTAGCACGGCCGGCTGGCAGTGCTTATTAGATTACGTTTGCGCACGAAAATTAAAAAAAAAATGGATAAGCGCGGGCCCCTTTGTGACTGAAGAATACAGAAAATAATTCTAATTTTAAAAAGGAACACGGTGTAATGTTAAACCCATGCTGAGATGGTTGACGATTATCGCGATATATATAAGACTGACGGGCATGTATTGCTACAGAATATGTACAGAGACAATAAGTAAGCAGTAAGCAGTGACTAGCTGGCACTGAGTTCGTCTTTCGTCCAAAAATTAGTTTAAACAACACGGCAAACTAAAACATCGTTGCTTCCTTACGGATAATTGGCTTTCGCGACGTAACTCAATGAAATAATAGCATTTATACCACGGCTGTGACGTCACGCTAACTCAATGTCGTGCTAAATTTCCGTTGGTCAACTCCCGTTAACAGTGACCGGAAGTGTGCGTCATTGCAAAAAGTGTGGCTTATCAAGTTAACCAACACTTTTGCCGATAACCCACACTTTTGACACTTCCGGATCACGCGACCGGGAACGCACACACCAATAAGCCTGCAAAAAAACAGTAACACAATAAAAACGTACAAGACTAATTACTTAAAAGGAATGAAATTCTATCCCTGCAACTCTCACATGTCTGGCCCATAGCTAAGCTTATTCAGTCCGCGTTAACTCCCTCATCCCTCCCTCCGCAAACTAAAATGGAATGTCCTTCATTCATACCGACACCCTATTACCGTATTTTTTAAACAATTCTCAAACTAGAAACGCACAAAATGAATTACATACCTTCCCAGAATGTCCTAGCAATGTCACTCTATCCCTGCTGTCTCACATATCGAATTATTAGCTCCAAACACGATAAACGATTCGATAAACACAAGGAGCTTTCAGCGTAAACCCAGCTTGTATTGCTAACCGACGCTTCTAATTCTCCCCCCCCCCCCCCCTCCACAAAGTTTGAGCGAAAGGACTCGTCCATCTATCACACACTTCCTCCTCCGCAAACTAAAATGGTATGACCTTCATTCATATCGAGGATACTGATGATCAACGTTTTCTTGAAGCAATTTTCACAAAACACAAGCCCGTTTTAATACGAGTATGCTTGACGTCCCAACCGTGGTATACAACACTTATAGGTTTGAAATGAGAGGTTATCGATTTTTAACCCACGGCTGCGATTATTGTTCCTGCTCTCGTATGCAAAAGTCTCGGGCTTCGCCCTCGAACTTTGCATACTCGAGCAGGGCCAATAATCGCAGCCGTGGGTTAAAAATCGATAACCTCTCGTTTCAAACCAATAACTATTACTTGGTCGTCGCATTTATCCACTACAGGAAGACACGCAACCGTCAAAACAAAAGGATTCTGTTAACGACACACACCAGCTTCATTTAAAATAGTCTCGACACAGTGTTGCATGGATAAAATTGGCCTACTCTCGAACTAAATTCTCCATTAGCTGCTATACTTACAAATTAAAACAACAAAATAGGCCAAAAGATGAATGTTGGGCCTTAAATCACGTTGACACGTCAACATCAAGTCTCCGCACAAGGTTGCGGAAATGAATAAGCCTACTCTCGAACCCAATTCTCCGTTAGCTGCTACTTACGAAATTAAAACGTAGGTAAAAATAAGGCCTAAAAGCTGACAATTACCCTTAAAATCTAAGACTACACTAAATGCTAACATATTTTTAACTGGCAGTTGTGATGATTACTACTTTAAGATTTTATATAAGAAAGATCGTTGTTGGAGTGCGTGATAGAGGTGTGCGCCTCAACATTTTCGAAAGTGGCGTTAATTAGACCGGTTGCGACTACGTAATCACTCACCCTCCTTCTACCCCCCCCCCCCGTTTGTTTTATCAGACAATTATTACGTTTGCTGCAGCCATTTTTTCTCCGTGTGTCAACTCGAGTCGTAAAGGCCAACTGAGAAAGAAATCGAAACTGAAACCAGTTTCATTCCCACGCCGAAACCATTGCCAGAAGCTGCTGCAACACCGTAAAGATATCAATGTGATGATTCCTCCTTTATACTTTAAATGACCCGATTTTTATGGGTCATAAACTTGTTGGCTTCGGATCAAATCAATCTTTTCTTTCTTCCCCCCCCACCCCCACCCAATTCTCAAAACCAATTTGCCGGACTATTATTTGTTCGAACGCACCCGTAATCAAAAGGGTTTCTTCTTCCCTTATTCTTTTCTGTTTTTTCTTTTCTTCTTCCGTTTTCCCTCCTGCTGTTTTCCTTCCTTTCAGGTTTTGATTAAACCATCAGAAAACCACTTTACTTCGTTCTCTCAAAGTATAAAGCCGCAGCGTCAGTGAGGCTGCAGTAAGTTAGTAACAACCCCATCCCATCCCAACAGGTTTTTCTTTTCTCCCGGAACCGGATGTGTACCATGTGTTGCCTCCTCCTAACAAGCGAGGAACGTCCTAGAAAAACAAGAAGATTGAACTTTTTTAAAATACTAAGCTGACAAGTTAAGACTTGGTAGGTGTAAAAAAAAAAAAACAACTTCTAAAACTTTTCAAGTAAATTAAAGGTGAACCTATCAACACTTGGACGGAAAGCAGAGTCTTCATAATAAGATTGTATAAATCAAGACTATGGTATTACTTTTAAGCACTAACTTTTAAGAATTAAGTAGGAACCAGCGGCGCCGTGCGTCTGTAGGAGGTAAGCATTGGAGAAAGCTTTTCAGGACAGCATGCTTCTCGAATGGACAGATTCGAGACACGCCTCGACAGGGTTCAGACAAAACCTTGAGAGCCTGGAAATCTCAGTAAAAATGAAAATAGAGCCAAAACCTCTAGAAATTTCAGGGAAAAAAAACAAGAATTTTTTGAAAATCAGGGAAAAGACAGGGAAATTTGAAAAAAAAATGCCTTTGTGTCTGATCTGTAAGTTCCATTGAATTAGCAGATCAGAAATAAAATCCTAAGATAATAGCAAATATTTTAATTTGTGCTTTGATATGTTCCAGTATTTTAGCCTTTAGGTATAACTTCAATAAACCATATCGTAGGCTAGTACCAATATCTGTGAGGAAAATGCAATTGCGAGTCGAAATCGAAAAGTGACATCTGTCGTCATGAATTTCTGAGCGTTCCAGCAAAACAATGGCGATCTCCGTGTCGTGTTTTGTTGATGCAGTAATTAAATTGTTATATCGGACGTACGTAACGTATTCTTACCGCAGTTCTTGTGTTTAGTTATTGTGTAAGTGGTCCAAAAGTAAAGCATGCATGTCGAAATGGGTGTAATTGCCCTTTAACAATTCCTCCTTCCCCAGACTATATCAGTATTTTTCCAACCCCTAAAACTACCATTGAGGAGTTGCTCCCTTCTTTGGGCACAATAATTGGGCCTCTGGAAGGAGTCTATCTCGGCAGCGATAATCCCGAGACGCGAAAACATTTCCGACACCAAAATCCCAACAAGTTAGCATGCTAAGAGTGAAATTCGTCATAACTATAGTGGCGGATGCTCAGTACTAAAAAGGTAGACTAAAGTGTGCGCGGCCTAGCTTGAGTTCGTCGCAGAACGAACACAGATAATCGATTGTACGTTTTTGGCAGCAGAGTGCCTTGTTGATATCCAAGATGGTTACAAAAACAATGGCGGCCGTCGATGAAAGCCGCCCCCTCCAGGAAGACGTAGTCGCTCGTAAAATACTTCCAGGACTCAAGATGCGCCACGCACACTATAGTTCTGTGAATAGTACACCTCACTCCGCCCGCCCCCACCCCAACACAGGCCCCTCAAAACAAAATTAATTAATTCTTTTGCCCGAAACTGCCACAGACTGTGTTTTATGGACGCAATTTTGGGGTGCCATTTTTAAATATCTTCAATTGTTTTTATCGTATTTTTCAGATAGGCTATTTAATGTAAGTTAGGTCATTTGCTTCGGCTTTAGTTTCACCTAGGCGTGGTGCAAGTTTCACCCCAAAATGGCCTTTATTACCACGGTTTCTTGTTTCCCGCAGCCTTCAATTCCTCAGGGTTTTTTTTCTCAAGTTTCTTTTTCCCGTGGCTTTTCCTCAACCTTTCTTTTAATTTTCCCCTCCTCTGTTTTTTTCGCAGCTTTTTTTTAATGTTGATTTTTTTTCTCTAGATTTTTACGCATATTCTAACATTTCGGGAATGAGTAACACGAAGTACTAAATAAAGGCGCCCTTTCACCTGTTCAACTCTTACATGCAGCACTGTAGAATCTTCGAGCAATATATATAAAAAAAAAATAGCGGTGAATTACAAATGGAACAACAAACTATTCACAGCAGCGCCGCGATATTCATAACTAAAACAATATCACGTGACCCACATCAGCGTATTGGATGACGGAGAATCTGGAACGTGGATGCTGTGTTTAGAATATGAGCAATGCTATCGAAGTGGTGGTACCTTTAAGGTCGGATGTATAGTTTTGGTGTTGGTTTTAAAGACTACAGCTGGTGGTGCTGCGACTGTAGAAACATCAAATTTAGTCACGTAAACAGCAGATCGGGAAATTATTCACTAGATTAAATCATTCCAGAAGGCAGTTATACAGATTCCGTTATCCTCGCCTGTCTGGATGGATGCTGCTTGTTGACTTGCCAGCTAGAATTCGGAAATGGTTTCTGCGGGGTTAATGAATAATGTCTGGACATGACGCGGAAAACATTGTGCATATTAGACTAGTTTGGATGGCCGTCGAACCGCACCCCTTTAGGCTGAGAGCAACGGGTCGTTCCAGAAGGTTGGAGGAATCAGGAAATTGTGATTAGTTGCTTCGATATTAGCTGGAGCAACAGCGGCATGGCCATAAGCCCCAGGGCCACAACGCATCAACGTGGCTGAGCACACCTATATGAATGGAAGGAGGGGCGCTATTAGTCAAAAAGCCGCGGTAGAAAACACAATGGTTGCTACATGGGGAGCCGATCATTTCACAGACCCTCATTTTTCACAC